>SMDT01000332.1:0-183644 GCA_005392925.1 Aquilaria sinensis
AATCCTGCATTTTTAAAATTTCCAAAAATGTCCTAAAATTTATAATATTAAGGTTCTGTTTAGGGTAGAGAACAATATTTCCTTCTCCATGGATAGAAAAGTAATGGTAACCATTGGATCTTAGGGTATTAATTTTGGTCATTCAATTAATAAAGATATGGCTTGATTAAAAGATAAAATAGGAAAATAAGAAGAAAAAAAATAAAATTGCTAGTGAAAGGAAGAAAAATAAAGAACAAAGAAGAAAATACACAAGTAAGCTCAAAGGAAGGTTCTATAAACTTTAGCTTGTCATAAGATTACTGTGGCTGTTGGTCGAAGCTTTAGGCCATTATCATTGCTAATTATGTTGTACAGGACAATTGTTATGCTTTTTTGTTTTTTTTTTTGGATTAGGTTTTGTCCGTTACTTAGTGTGGGTGTTTGATTTTGATATGTAAGTGTTGTTGGCCATTTTTTTAGCAATAAAATGTTGCACTTGCCATGATGGTTCAAAAAAAAAAATTGAGTAGGTCATGAAAGTTCAAAATGTGACATTCAATTATTGACATTTTTTAAGGGGCAAAAATGGTTAAAAAAAATTATACACCTTAATGGAGGGGGTGTCTCAAGGTTGTTAAAAGCGGGTTTCTACTTAGGGTTGTTTTGGTTTGTCTATAGTCGTAAGGTCGTAAAAGGTCATAGAGTCATAAGACTCTATTGAAAATAAAATTAAAAAAAAAAGAAAAATTATGAAAAAAATAAGACAATTTAAATTATCTTATGAAATTTATATTTCACAGTTGTCACTCGAAGTTTAAAATTCTAACAATACCATAAACATTGTCAAATCTTTGGGCTTATCTCACATTGATAATATAACAAAATAATTAAAGAGCTAAGGCTATAAAATGCGCCCTTTCAGCCAGTCAACTTTTGTTTAAAGGAAAAGCACCAAACAAATAAGTTACTAGTGCTGTTCCTCTATTTATTTTCTCTTGTCGCACATTGACGAAGAGAAGGCAAAATAAGGGATTTGAGAGGTTGTATAAGGTATGGCTAGAGAGTTCTTAGGCATGCTTGAGACTTGTTGTCTCTTAGTTGATGTTTTTGAATAAAAAATAATTGTTGGGGGTTATATAAGTTCTGTTTGCATGTTTTATTACTTCGAGGTCCCACATGGATGAATGGGCTATAAAAGGGATGAGGCTTTCGGGGTTCTTGGAAGGCATTAGTAGGGACTTCTTGCACCGTAGTTCAATTCTTTCTATATACCACATGGATAAACTACAGATGAGTGAGGCCTTGGGTATTATAAAAATGCATAAAAAGACGCATGCTTTACTCACAGCTCATCTTGCCCTTTTTGGTTCTTGATCACACAGTGGACGATGCAACAGGCGGACTAGGCTATAGGAGTTATAGAGTGGCACTAGTAGCAAATGTTCTCCTAGTAAGAAAGCATTGCAACTTTTCTTGTTTAGCCACTTTTATTTGTTTATCCGGATAAGCAACGCGGGAACATGACCTTGGAACTTAATGAAAAGGCTAAAGCAGAGGCCTTTTTTTAGCGGACAAAGGGCTTGGTGTTTTCTTGCTCCGAGTCTTTTTTGTTCAACGTGGATGCAGGAAATGAGGAATAGGGTCTTAAAAAGTTTTAAAAGGGTAAGGGCTGGAGAAACTTTTTCCAATAAATGATCATCAGCGCTTATTGGAGTGGTACTAGGGTTTGAATTCATACCTTGCCTTGGTGCTTGTTTAATGCCCATTCTTGTCCCACATGGATGAAGGAAGGGTGTAACTGAGGAGCGGGGACATAAAATATGCTTCTAGCCAAACCTAAGTGAGATCCCACTTAGGGCTGAGTTGTTTCATTTTCTTCAGCTCGTGTGGATGAAGAGAAGTTTAAACAAGGAGTAGGGTAGTTGTGTATAAGGCACGGTTGGAAAATGTTTGTTTATTTGTGGGCCTTTCATAATGTCAATGGACTTTGCACCTTTGTGTCTATGGAATTGTTGGGTTGTGCGTGTTAAACGATTTTACATTTTTAATTGTGTTTCTGTACGATTCTGTCCCCAGTGATGTTTCTGGTGTGGCTTAAGTTGATTTTGGCAGCTATAGCCACGACTGGAAGCGTGATTTTAATAACCATATTTTATAGAGAGAACATTTCTAATTAAAATAAATAAAACTCTTGCGAAACTCATAAATCTCTTAATTAAGGTAATATTAAAATTCTTAGTGAATTAAACTGCTAACAAGAAAATACCTACAAGAATAAAATTTCTCTTGACATGAGAATAAAGTTACTCTAAACTATCAACATGAGAGAACAATAAAAATATTATGCCTATAAAGAATTTAGATTGCCAATGTACACAATTTCAAATACACGCTAGAGTCTATGTATGTTTAAAGAATATTGATATGCATGTCACTCCAAAATGTATTAGAAAAAAAATACCCTTTGTCCTAAATTTTCTACTCCATTTGCTATTTTGGGTCATCCCAAATTCTCTGCACCATTTCTTTTTTTAGTAAGTTTCACCAATTAACTTTACAATTATACCCTCATATTCCACTCTCTAATTTGACAAAAACTCTTGTTCGTTGCCTTTCTGATCTCCGGAGGCCACCGCCATTGCGATACCATTCGTTCTCTACATCCCCTCGTTGTCCCCAGAATCATGAACCTATTTCCACTATGTGGTCATGTACAAACCGGCAAGACGATGGCGGTGGTAGATCAGATGCGACGATCATACTTGATAGATCAGACATGAGACGATGGTGATGACATGCGAGAGATTGAATAGTCTAAGATATTGGACGCAAAAGAAATGAGAGAAGGATATTCAATGCCAATAAAAATGGACGATAGGCGAGAGATTTGGACACGACAAGCTATTCGATCGGACACAAAAGAGGTGAAGGACTGAAGATGCGAGACATGCAAAGGACGCTATCCAATCAAACGCAAAGGACATGAAGAACACAATTCGATGTTGAAAGATCGTGCATCGTTAAGATATCTGAAGTTGAAAGATGTCATACGCCTTCGATGGAGCACGGCTAATGGCAGGAGGTAAGGATGGAGGGGGCTGAACGGGTGGTGGCAAACAGGGAAAGAAAAGAAGGACCAGGGGCATAATTGTCCAAACTTACATATTTTCATCATTTCTTAAACTCTGCACCAAATGCAAATAGAGTAGAAAACCAGGACGGATGGATTAATAAGGAACGATGAAGGGGAAGAAATGCTTTGAGACATAATTTTCACTTTCTTAAATATAATTATTCTTCTACTATAAAGTACTAGGGATATGCATCTATGTTACAATAAAGATTAAAGAAAAAACTCTCTTAAATTTGTGAAATGACTCATTTATATATAATCTAGAAAAATATAACTCTTCCTTGATAGACACAATCATTTATAAATACATGTCTCTTGGAATAAACATAATTATTCATAAAGAATTGTGTTCCTTGCAATGGACACAATTGTTTGTGGCATTAATTCAATGTAAAATCAATGGAGATTTAATTCTAGCTTAAAAGTCTTGAGTTTGTCAGCTCAAATTCAAAAACTTAGGGATTTTGATTTGGTTTAGGATTTGATTTTAGTTTTCCTATTTTTTTAGAATATTTAGTTTTCCTATTTTAATATGATTTGGATTTGCATGTGGCATATAAAAAAATTTGTTATGTTAAAATTTCAAGTATGAGAGAGAAATTAATTGTTATGAAGAGATAAGATGTGAATGTTTCAATATTGAGAAGAAGTCAGAAGAACAGAGAGGGCTAGAAGGGAAACCTTTTGTGATTCTTATATTGTAATTGTGTGAAGGTAAGATTATGAAGATATTAGTAATGTATTTGCGATCCACAGACAGCGTAACTATTAAGGCATACATTTACTGTAATCTCTATATTTTATCTACGTGGATTTCTCTTATCTATAGATGTAAGTTAATTAAGAGTCAAATCATGTTAAATTACTATTTGTTTGTTTAATTGTATTTTACTTCCAATGTACATGATGGATGATTGAGGAAACTTTTCCCAACAGAAAGATTGCATTCACTAAGCTTCAAAAAGAATTTGTAACTATGTCAAAATGATGTTATTGTAATACATTACAAGAGAATTCACATAGACTCATCGGTAATATGGTGGCCAGGCTCCTTTTTGGGCAATCAAAATGGAGGATGGGCAAAACCATGGTCGTTAGGGGCTAGCCATTATTGGCAACCAAAATGTGGTCGCCAAAACGGTGGCTATGGTAATCGTTTATTTCAGTGACTAATCCCATTTTGAATTAATCATATTTCACAGATTGTATTGATAATTTTGGGTCCAAAACCAGCTTTCATTTTTTTCTTTTTTTTTTCGGTGGCTAATCTCATTATTTGAACTTAGAGTCAACTACTTCTTTAAAAATCTTCATAAAACAAACCATTTTTTTATTTCTTTAATTTTTCGTTGAGATTTAATATTCTGTTTTCTTCATTTTTCTTCATTGTGATTTAAGCATATGTTTTTCTTTTCATTGAAAGATGAGCTTGACATAATGAAGGTTGCTGATTTGTAGAGAGATGAAGAAAAAATGGTAGGTGCAGTATAAAGAAGTTGCCGATTTTCAAAGAGAATGGAGGAACATCATGGAGGAATGGGAGGAAAGAAAATAATTCCATGGAAAAGAAAAATTTTGAGCTGAACTTGAGGGAGAGAGGTGGTGGAGAGGATAGAGGAGGTGAAAGAGGGAGATGATGTAGAAACTTTAGGAAGAATTTTATAGAAGGATTGAGAAGCTTTTAACCATAGATTTGTTTATAAATCTATGGCTTAAATAGTAAAGTGGGATGATCAAATGGATTGTTGACATGGATCCTAAAAAATGGGCGACAGTCCTGATGGCCATTTTAGCGACTAAAAAAGGCAATAGCCAAATGGTGACCAATGTCGACTGTCCTGGCTAGCATCTTGGTGACAGAAAAAAAGTAGTGGCCATTGGTGACCGTCATGGCAACCAAAAGAAAAATGGTAGATTTGTTTATAGATCTATGACTCAAACTATAAGGTGAGATGATGATAATAAAAAAGGGCAACCATCTTGACAACCATTTTGGTGACAAAAAAAAAAGTGGTAGCCAAACGGTGGCTAGTGCCGATTGTTCTAGCCACCGTCTTGGTGACCGAAAAAAGCAGTAGCCAAATGGTAACCATCCTGGCCATCATCCTAGCAACTAAAAGAAAAACGGTGGCTAGATAGTCACCCAAAAAGTTCTATACATTTTTGGCCATTGTTTTGGCCACCATTTTTGTGGTCACTGAATATACGGTGGCCATAAACAGTCACTAAAACTTGTTTCTTTTGTAGTGATAGAGCTTATGTAACCATCTCAATTAAATGTCAGATGTTGGCATATGACCTAGGTGACGCATTTAAGTTCACAACAGCATAATTGAATTTTGAAGCTCATGGTCTGGTTTGGCATAGAAGTCATGCTTGATAGAGCCTCTTCTCTGAATTTAATCAAACGATTTCGGGCTTTGGTTTTCTCCATGTATCTACCAACACTCAGCAGAATAATTCAGGGTTAGTTCAACTTGAATTAATGCAATTAATGAGGTCGGATTATTTGTGGGTCAAAATCGGATCAGAAGTATCCACGGGTTAGTCTAAAAAATAGGGCATAACATTAATTTTATTTGCATTCACTACCCTTACGACCTGCAATGGTGCTTCTTTAAAGAGAAGCCAGAGATGCTTCTGCTCAAGTGCTTCCCCTCACAGATCCAGGCGACCACGGTGATGTCGATTCTAGATGTCCTATCGAACCACTCGCCGAATGAGGAGTATTTGGGGGAGAAGATGGAGGCTACGTGGGAGCAGGACCTAGTGATCAAGGCGGCGTTTGAGAAGTTCAACGGATGGTTAAAGGAGGTGGAAGGGATGATCGACGAGAGGCAGCCACCGGATCTACTCATCTGCTCCGTCCTTGATGGCGATCGCCGATTCCCAGCCGTCGAAGGTTAGGATCGCGTCCCCGATGATGGTCGTTCCGTGTGTTGTCTGATTCCTAGCCGTGGACGACGTTCTCTGACCGGTAAGCGTTGTTGCGTCCGTTGTTCGATTCCTAGCTGTGGACGGTGTTTTCTGACCGGTGGATCTTCGATGACAATTTTTCATTCGCGGTGAGGCATTGTCCAAGTGCCGGTAGAGAGATATCTCCGAGGAGTAGGTGGCACACTTCGTAAATACTCCAAAAACTGTAACTAATTTCAAACAATCACCCTTATATGTGTAAAAACAATCACCCTTTAATGCAATTAAAGGGAAACGAACTGCCCCTCAATCTAAAATGGTTAGGGCCACGTGCCATAGCAACGACACTACAAAACTGTGAAATTGTGGCAAATATTTCCATTTTCCCAAAAATCGGTATTTATACTATATAATTTAAGAAGGGTAAGGGAGCTTTGTGGAATAAAAACGAATCTTTTGTTTTAGTTGGAGTTAAAGGTCAGATTCTCCACTTATATTGTTGCAAAGCGCTAACCAAAAGAAGTGTTTCTTTCTTCTTTTTTTTTTAACAGCAACAAATCAATTACTTTATTGATAGGAAACTGATGATACAAAGTTTCACCATGGGCAACACCCGCTAACTAAAAGCCAGACTCAGAAATGCTTGATCCCTCTGAAATCTGTAGAAACACCAAACTGTATATTCTTCCAAGCCTTGATCAATTTCTCAACTGACCAACCAACCATCCAAAACCTGGTTCCTGCTAAAGTCTAGAAGCCCAATCGAAGGATGCAATTTAAAAGAGTCTTGAGGTATATTTCAGAGAACAGTTTCTTATGGTTTGATGTTTAGGAGGAGTTCAGCCCCGAAACAACTTGACTTAACTGGTAGTGAGATTGGGCTAGATCGCTTGAAGATTCAAAAACTAGCTCAGGCTTTTGCTTTACCCTTGGACCAAGTGTTATATGTTGGAGTTCAAGGAAGCAAGGTTCTGTTTCCCAGTCAGCTGCAGAGGCAGAATATATGGCTGCATCTGCTGCTGTTAATATCAAGCCTTATAGCTGAGAAAAGTTTAAGCAAGAAGCTCCTAAAGAGATTTTGATTGATAATAAGTCTATTGTTGTTTCAATGGCTATAAAATCCAGTTTTTTATGGGAAATCTAAACACATTAAGATCAAATATCATGCTATTAGAGAATTAGAAAAGGAAAGTGAAGTTTTGTTGTGCATTGTTCAGCAAAGATTTGCATCAGTATATGTATGCTTTTGAAGTAATAAAAAGTTAGTCCGGTTTTACATTTTCTATCTTGTTCCTTCAAGATTACATATCAAAACACCAAGCTACTGCCATTTCTCTCACTATAGTAGAACTAGAAATGCATATCCAGTAGTCTAGTCCCACATCAGTAATGGACATCACGCCACTGTCATTTCCCTAGACTATAGCCACGCAGTAGCCACCACCACAACTCACGGAGCCGTGCAATGAGCGCAGAGCGAACTGTTCTTTCGCCTTTTACTAAAGAATACCGTGTGCTCGTTGCTTAAAGCGGCATACGATAATTTTTAGAGGGGTGCTTTCTCTTGAGGAAAGCCCCCACTAATGGTTAGTTGAAAAGTTTGTTCTTAGTCATGGGTAGAGCGGGAAAAGTTGGCTTGTTCGATGTAATTCTCCGGAGGCATAATTCAATAGAGTAGGTGGAGGTTTTATTGTGTCTTTGTAAGATTGTAGTTATTAAATCTGATTAACTAAGCACCCAAAAGGGATTCAATAACATACAAGTTTGGCGTTGGGAGTCATGCTCACAGAAGTTTTGTGAATACAGTAATATTGTTCGGAGGGTAAAACTTTGCCGATTTAAACTGAATTGCCTAAACTTTTAAGTGTTTCGGAATTGTGCCGCAATAGAGATTTACAACGAACAATATCAAGTGTTATGTCTTGGTTATGCTGATTGTTATGCTCGGTTTCTATCTTCGCACTGGCTTCTTGGCTATAGTCCATGACCAGAAAGCTGAAGGAGCAAGTTCATCAAAAGTGTTTTCTGAAAGAAACACAACGATGGCCATATAGAGGAAGTTGAAAAGCTTGAGTTTGTGAGAAAACGATCACAAAAGTAGTCGTCTTCCCCAGGTTTGGTTTGCTCTATATTGGCTTACTTTTTTGTTCGGTCATATTTTTGTGTCCCTGCAGAGTTTCTTTTTCAGAAGCAATAGTTAATTTCTGGTCGCAGCCTGTTTGCAGTTGGATTAATGGAACAAACAGAGACCTGAATCAAGAACGTAGGATTTTGCAGCTATGCTGCTTTTGACGTTGAGTAAGCAGGCAGGAATAAAGTGCTCGAACAATAAACTAAACATAAGTACAAATAAAAGAACAAATTGGATAGGTGATAAAAAAAAATAAAAACTGATAAAAAAAAATAAGAGTTGATAAAAGTTAGATGGATATTTATTTTTTATTAGTATCTATTTGTTCTTTTAGATGAATTAAATGTTCTTTTAGAAAAACTGAAAAAAAAAACTAGGACAAATATGAAAGAACAAGGAAGGGAAAAAAAGAAACAAATATGGAAAAAAGAGCTGTCAGCGATGAAAAAAATTTGAAAAAAGAACAGAAAAGAAGTAAAAAACAAATAAAAAGGAAAAAAGAAAAGAGAAAAAAAAAGAAAAAAAATGAAACGTGAAAAAAATAAACAGAAGATGTGAAAAAAAAAAAACAAAATGAAACAAAAAAAAAAGAATAAAAAAGGGAAAAAAATAAATCTAGAAAAAAAATGAAAAAATGAAAAAAATAAAAACCAAATCGGATAGGTGATAAAAAAAAATAAGAGTTGATAAAAGTTAGATATTTATTTTTTGTTAGTCTCACATGTTCTTTTAGAAGTGTTAAGTAAGTTGCTTATGCTGTTGAGTAAGCAGGCAAGAATAAAGAGCAGAGCTCGTTCGTAGTTGTAAAGCTAGTGCCTCTGTTTTTGTTGTTTCTAACCAGAGGTTACATTTGTAGCATTTTGCAGTAGAATTCGACACTTCTCTTTTTCCAACAGCCTTTTCCAACGGCTTTGCATTGGAAAACTTGATTTTTCCAACACAAAGTCGTTGGAAACATGACTGTTGGAAAAACATGCATTGGAAAAAAAATTCCAATGGCTTATTGTTTTTGCCATTGGAAAATGAGCCGTTACAAATTTCCAACGGCTGAATCTCACATAGTTTTAAAATATGTTTTCTAATGGCTCAGGCCGTTTGGAAAAGATACCAATGGCCAAGGCCATTGGAAACTTTTAGTAGGAAAATAAAAAAATATATAAAATATATATTATATATATTACTTAATAATATTTTAGATTTTTATAATATGACAAAAAAATTTAAAAAATTATACTTATATTTACAAAACAAATTTCAAAAGCATAAACTATGAATAATCAGAAAACTTACAAAAATAGAAAAACATATAAATAACATAATTACAAAAATTACAAGAATTTCAAAATTTAGATCTACAAAATTACAAAAAATAAAACCAGATCCCCAAAACGGTGGACAGTGAGGAACGGTGGACGGCTAAGGATAGTGGTGGTGAGGGGCATCGAAAGGATCTGGTGCAGATCTAATACGACGGAAGGCGGATCTAGTGCGACGGAGAATGGACGGTCGGCGAGCAGCTCTGGTGAGCTTGAAAGCTGACAGTCAACAAGTAGATTTGGCACGACGGAGAGAGGACGGTTCGCGAGTGCATCTGGTGCTACAGAGAGAGCGATGGACGACTGCATCTGGTGTGACGGAGAGCGGATGGTTGGCGAGCGCATCTAGTGTGACGGAGAGAGTGACAGAGGGCACTGAGAGCACCAAGGATAGTAGAGAGGAGAGCAGAAGAAAGAGAAGAGAGAAGAGAGAGAGCAGAGGGAGAGAAGAGAGAGAGATGGAGCAGACGAAGGCAGAAGAGAGAAGAGAGAAGAGGGAGAGAGAAGACAGAGCAGACGAATTAGAGAGAAGACAAAGCAGACGAAGAGGGCAGAGAGGTGAGAGGTTGAGAGTTGAGAGTGGGAAGGGGTTATAAATAACTATATATAGGTAGGGTTAAATTAGGTATGGGTTAATTTTGGGCCAACTAGTTGGGCCTAATAATTTGGGTTAACTTGACTTTTTATATGAGCTTTATATATGATATATATATTATTATCTGATATATATTAAATATATCATTATACATTATGATATATTATATATTATATATTATTAAATCATTAATTATATCATTATTGTTATTATAAATATGATAGATATGATGTGTGTGTGTGTGTACATATATATTACTATAACTATTATTAGTATTATTAGAAATATTTTAAATTTCTATTTCCAACGGCCTAGGCTATTGGAAAATTCAAAAGATGTTTTCCAATAGCTTAAGCCATTGGAAACATTATGACTTATATATTTTCATTTCCAACGGCCCAATTCACAAGAATTTTTTCCAATGGCTTAAGCCATTGGAAACAATATGACTTACATATTTTCCGTTTCTAAATGCCTAGGCTGTTGGAAAAATACAAAAGATGTTTTCTAACGGCTTCAGCCATTAGAAAAAATATATCTTACATATTTTTCATTTCCAACGGCCGAGGCTGTTGGAAAAATAAGAAGATGTTTTCCATCAACTTTAGTCATTAGAAACAATGTCTTATATATTTTTCATTTCCAATGAATTAGGCCTTTGGAAACAATGTGACTTACATATTTTCCGTTTAAGCCGTTCGAAAAATACATAAGATGTTTTCCAACGGCTTCAACCATTGGAAACAACATGACTTACATATTTTCCTCCAAAGGCGTAGGCCTTCGAAAAATTGTCCGTTGGAAATTTTTACATGCTTCCAACGGCCAAGCTGTTGGAAAAAAATTTTCACTGCCTAAAATTTTTTACCAGTTCCCGACAACTTTGCACGTTGGAAATTTCCAATGAAAATAGGCTGTTGGATAAAAGGGTTTTTTTAGTAGTGGCATCAACCACAAGAAATAGAACTTCAACAACTCCAAAGATATAGGGTGGAAGCAAAATAGTACAATTTAGAAATTAGGTCCCAAATGATTCCTAAAACATGATTCTCTTGTACACATGTTCCTAGTTTGTAATCTTTATATTAAAAATCATTACTGGTAAAACTATGGACAATCCGCACATACAAGGTTTCCAAAGAAGAATGAGATTGATGAAAGATAATTTGGAGTGATTTTATAATATTAGGTTTTTTTTAGGAATTTTGAGTTAACTAGGATATTTATTTGTAGATATGCTTTGTTATGTCTTGTGGTTGCTTGCTATCTTGACATTCAAGCATTGTCTTTCCGTTGAACTATAGCATTGGTTTAGCGCATCCCACCAATTATAGTTTTGAAGTCCTTTATATTCTAAAGTGAGCCATATGAGTTCGAGTCAAACTAGCGTAGAAATATCATCAACGAACCTTAAACTAGGTGCAGAACGTTCGAGATGAATATCTAATTTAGTTATTTACATGCTTCACACTAAAAGCTTTGTGCCTTCTATTCGTTAAAAGAAACAAAGGAAAAATTGATTTGTTTGGAGTGGTTGGGGTCACGGCAAGGCGGCTAGTAGGATGGATCTAGTGGCGAGCGAGGTAGGGCATGGGGGAAGATGTGACACATGTGGTGGAGTGGGATAAGGGGGAAGGCATTAGGTAGGTAGAGTGACATTTTTGTAAATAATGAAATTAAGGCTAGTTTCAAACCTAGAACAGTTGACCCACGTGTGACCAGCTTTCTTTTGCCCTAACCTATGTAAAATATTGAATTAATCAATTAAAAGAAAAGTCTTTTAATTCATTTTGAATAAGGACTTGAAGTATAGGAATTTGTTGTGAAAGGGAGTGGTTTTTAATGATTCTTAAATAAACTAAGAAAGGATTTCTACTTATCAGAACTACATATTCTCCCTTCAAAATTCATGCAATGCAAAGCCTTACCATTAGAAATGGATTGTTATAGAAGTCCAAACAAGGGTTTTCCCCTTGAAAAGCTTGCCCAGTCCAAAACCTTTTTTGCCCCTCAAGTAAGGTGTCAACTAGGAGCCTCCCAAGATCATCTTCAATGATGAACACCTTACGACTCATAAAAGTATGTTGTGCAGAGAAGGGTGCGGCATTAAAGATAGAACATGATAACAATGATTAATATGCTTTTAGGCTAAGGGATCAAATCTAGAAGCACATAAAAAAAATTTAAGCCTAAGAAAGACATATGTGCCTAAGGAAATTAATTTTGCGCATTACAAAATAGTGGAATTGTTTGAACAATGAATTTTATGCGAACAACTCAGTGATAGGTTATGCGTCCAAGGAAATGGCATGGACATTTATTTTAGCACTAGATGGAGACATATAGTGATGTTCTTATGTACACCTACTGTATAAGAGATTAGTCTTTTAAACATGAACTAAAGCCATTTTTAGCCAATCAACTTAAATGACTTGGACACTTAAGCTTCTCAACTTGGAATCGATTGAACTCGCCCCTTGAACTTGCAAACTTGGGATACTTTTATCCTTTTTGGGCCCATATGAGCATCATGTGATGCATTTTATCCTAATGTCACTGGCTTCATTTGTTTTTTCTTGTAAAATACCTCTTTTGTTTGTGATTCAGAGTAGAACGCAGAATCAGAGCAGATTCAGAGATTTGGGTGAACTTCGGAATAGATAAAGCTTTGGTAAATTTTTGCATCATTACCAACCAAATGATCAATCAATTTCTCAACCCTTGTTTTAATCCAAGGATCGTTCAAAGGTGAAGGAAAGGCTCAAACATGAAAAAGAAGAATAAAAATAAACTAGAAAGGAAGACTTATTCCTACAATATAAATTGAGGGCCAAAACTAGTTGAAAGAACGAACACGGAGACAAGCAACAGCCTAGTGCTGCTATTTGACCATCGTTCCATGATAACAAGAGAAGCCGTGTTGATGGAAAATAACTACTCCTGATTTGCAGTGGTGCACACTTGAGGGGCGATGAATGATTGATGCTTGGTGCTCGCTAACGCGTGCAGTTGATGCCCAGAGGCGCAACATCTGGAGTTGGTTGTTATATAGGTGAACTTGTCCACTAGTGTCAATCCCGTAAGCCTTAGGCTTAACTCCTCAACCTAAAAGGCATCTGATTAGAGCAATTTGTTGAGACATTTGTGTGCAGAGGACTTTTGAGGTTTCAATTCCATAACAACCTGAAGAATCCATGACAACACAAAAGAAAATCATAAGTTAACAACTTTGAATTCTATCGTAAGGCAAAAGAACTCGACTTTCCATAGAACAAGTGAAATACTATTGTCTTAGTAACCAAGAGCTCATAATTGCTCAAGCAGATGATTGGATGAACAGGTTGTAGTCATCTTCTTCAAGGAAATCAAATCAACAAAAAGAACAAGAAGAAAATAAACCTAATCCAAGTCCTTGATGACCTTAATCCCCATGTAATTAGCAATTTTGATAATGGATTTATAGATGCTATCCAACAATATAAACTGGCAGCAAGGATCTAACTTCTTTATCTTTTCCATTCGTAGACATGTCTTAAAGATAGCGTTGATGCCACCATATGCCCGAGACAACTACTATAGGACTCGAACCCTGTCACTTTCTTCAAAAACCAAGTCACTAACAGCTATAGTTGTTGTAGTAGTAGAATTTGAGTTTGATTTTGTTGTACTAGTGTTGTTGGGATTTGAATTTGGTTCTTATTTAGAGGAGCAACAACCTGGAGGGTTGATATTGAAATGATTAAAGTGGAGGAAAAAATTTGGAATTAATGGTCTTGCAAGTGGCATTTGTTTAAACTAGGTTGCGTGAAAATCACGTGGAACAAAAGGGGTAAATTGGACCATTTTTCCAAGTTTGAGGGAGTTTGAATTGGGCAGAGTTGAAGTTTAGGGGGTTAAGTGTCCAAGTCTACCAAGTTCAAGGGTAAAAAATGGCTTTAGGCCTTTAATCATTTAAGTACATGTCCATTAGTATCCCACAAGCACTATGTTGCAACAAGTGCAAGAATTAGACTCTTCAACTTCGATGTCTGATTCTTCTGCTTCTGTGCCTGAATCTTTTAGGGTTGGGCCTTGAGGCTAGGGTGGGTGCTAAAGCTAGAGCAACTTCTAGTACAACTAGGGTTGCGCTAGGTCCATGTGGAGACAGTAAGGAATAATATTTAAGATCAGGATTGTTCAATTGCTTTTCACAAAATATGGCACAGGCCACAAGGCTCCAATCACCTTACACACTCATTTGCTAAACAAATGAATGAGAAAAAGAAACTCAAATTGGTTAATGAATTTAACAATGGAATCTAGGAGAATAGTTAGTGAATTTAACAATTTTTCAAAGGTCTCAAGTAGCTTGAAGTCTTCAGATTGTAAGAGATATGCAATGATTTATCCTTCAAACCATGGCAAAAGTTAACCTGCCAAAGTTTGGGTCTTTTTGTTTAATGAGAAGTGTGGAACAACTGGATTCTAGCTATATGCGGAAAGCTTGTCAAGGGACGGTCATAGATGCTAGATTAGAAGCTAAGTGGAATTAATTATCCAAGAAGATGCCTTACACCCTTTTTGGGTTTAACGAAAAGTTCACCGGTTCATTTTATTGGCTAAGTGCAACCAAGAAGGTGTGAATTCCATGGTTTAAAAACATTTGCAAAAATCAATTTTATAATCAAATTCACCTCAATCAAATACCAAATTGGATAATAAATCAAGCAAGCAAAATATAAAAGGAGATAAGGAAAACAATACATTGATTTATAGAGGTTAAACTCCATAAACTGGAATTTGCATCATCTTCTCAAACTTGCCAACTTGAGTTTCTCTACTTTATTTTGATAAAGATACAATGATCTTTTCTATAAGATTTTGCTCCTAAATAATTTATAGTTTTCTTCTATATAAGTAAAAACCTTGCCTTGCTCGCTTTTGCTTCCATTCTACTAGCCTCCTATAGCCATCTAACTGTGGCCGCAGCCACTCCAGCAAATAAGCTCTTCCTTTGTTTCATTTAATGAATAGAAGGCACATAAAGCTCTTAGCGTGGAACATGCAAATAATTGAACTATATATTCATCTCCAATATTCTCTTGAAATTTCTTATTTTCTAGAAAAAAATTGTTCTTACTTGCGCCATTGATATTTTTTGGAAATCTAGTTCAAGGTTCACTGATGATATTTGTATATGCAGTTTGACTCAAAGTCGTTTAACTTGATGTAGAATGTAAAGGACTTTGAAACAATAATTGGTGGTGTGCTCCAGGCCAATGCTACAGTTCAACACAAAGGGCAACACTTAAAAGTCAAGATAACGAGAGCAACCAAAAGACATAGAACAAAACATATCTACAAATAAATATCCTAATTAACTCAAAATTCCTAAGTACCTAATATAATAAAATTACTCCAAATCATGTGCATCACTTTTGCTCTTGTTTGGAAACCTTTTAAGTGCAGATTGTCAATTCATAGTGTTTCTAGTAATAATCTATTCGTAGTAAGATTGCAAACTAAGAACATGTGTACAAGAGAATCGCATTATAAGACTCATTTGGGACGTAACTGGATAACAGGGCTGCTAAATCGAACTACTTTGCTTCCACCATATTGTTTTCTCTCTTTGGAGTTAATTTGTGTCTTAAAGGTCCATTTCTTGTGGTTGATGCCCTATTGAAGAAAGTGTCAGATTCTGCTACAAATGCTTAAAATGTAATCTCTAGTTAGAAACAATACTATGCTTGCCCGCTTGCTCAATTAAGTGAGCATTTGATACTCACTTTGGTGGCGTATGCCAGTCTCTTGCTGTAGTGCAACACAAGAGCAACACTCGAAGGCATGGAGAACAAACTGCTGCCACTTGACCTTCCTAAAAAAAAAAATAATACTACACTTGATCTTTTGCTAAAACGCTGAGAAAGACATAAGTTTGAAATAGTGGAATAATTGATTTTTATAGAGTGCCTCATTATTTGGGCATTAACGAAGCTAATGTAGGACAACAACAACAAAGCTATAAGTGGCTATAGCAAAGTCCTACCTTCTTGATTCAGGCCTGCATTTATTCCAATAAACCATTTCAAACTAGCTCTAACCAGAAAGCTATGATTTTAATTTAGTTCCAATTATTATAAATGTCAATCATATAGTAATGTAGAGATTAAATTTAGCAGTGTTGGGGCCTTATCTCTAAACAGTCTTTTTGAAGCAACACACCTAACACATGTCTGCAGACAAAGTTTTTTTGTTCCTTCTGGAAAAGGAATAAAAAAACCCAAGGACCAAACAGAAAATGAAGGCCTTGTTCTTTTAATCTTTACTTCTTTTCCAGGTATGAAACGCCGCATGGTGCAAAAAAAGGTTGTTGACTTGCACACAAAATGGACAGAAAGAAAGATTTTGATCCAGGGAGGATTGAGGAGAATGATTCAGTTTGTTTTGGGCTCCAGTGCAAAAGGACCTCAGAATATAAAACCTGTAGGCTGTAAGATTCTTATCAAGAATTAGCAGTATAAAAGAGCACTTAAGCAACGACAAGAGAAAGAGTTTAAAACCCCCAATTTAACTCATCTCCTTTGTGGTTGTTTGTTGCTGGTGGTTTAAAATATCTTTCTATATATGGTTCGGTTAAATGCCATGATTAAGATAATATCAATCAAAATTTTCGTAGTTTAATTGTTATCACGTCTAAAAGAACATTTGAGACTAACATTGGCGGGGTGTGCCAGTCCCTTGCTGTAGTGCGACACAAGGGCGACACTAGAAAGCTTGGACAGCAAGCTGCCACTAGACCTTCCCCTAAAAATATTAATTTAATATCATGTGAGCCAATGGCTCACGTATCAGATATTAAACTGATAAGAACAGATACTACACTTGATCTTAGCCAAAAGGCCGAGAAAGGTATGAGTTTAAAATGATGAAATAATTATTACTTATACAGAGTGCCTCGTTATTTGTGCTTTCAAGTAGCCATGTGGGACAACAACAAAGCTGTAAATAGCTGCAGCAAAATCCTACGTGCTTGATTCAGGTCTCTGTTTGTTCCATTAATCCAACTGCAACAGGCTGCGACCAGAAATTAACTATTGCTTCTGAAAAGCTCTGCAGGGACAAAAAATATGACCGAACAAAAAAGTTGGCCAATATAGAGCAAACCAAACCTGGGGAAGACGACTACTTTTGTGACCCTTTTCTCACAAACTCAAGCTTTTCAACTTCCTATATATGGCCATCGTTGTGTTTCTTCAGAAAACACTTTCGATGAACTTGCTCCTTCAGCTTTCTGGTCATGGACCATAGCCAAGAAGTCAGTGAGAAAATAGAAACCGAGCATAACAATCAGCATAACCAAGACATAACACTTGATTTGTTCGTTGTAAATTTCTACTGCGGCACAAGTCCGAAACACTTAAAAGTTTAGGCAATCCAGTTTAAATCGGCAAAGTTTTACCCACCGAACAATATTACTGTATTCACAAAACTTCTGTGAGCATGACTCCAACGCCAAACTTGTATGTTACTGAATCCCTTTTGGATGCTCAGTTACTCAGATTTAATAACTACAATCTTACAAGACACAATATTACTGTATTCACAAAACTTCTGTGAGCATGACTCCAACGGCAAACTTGTATGTTACTGAATCCCTTTTGGATGCTCAGTTAATCAGATTTAATAACTACAATCTTACAAGACACAATAAAACCCCCACCTACTCCATATTGAATTATGCTTCCAAAAAACTACATCGAACAAGCCAGCTTTCTAGATCATGAAAGAAATCTGACCTCTGATCTGCGGCTGGTTCCTAGTTAATACCAAAATCTTACCTCCAAGAGCCGATTCCCACTCTCCCCGTGGCAATGAACAAACTTTTCAACTAACAATTAGTGGGGGATTTCCTCAAGGGAAAAGACCCCTCTAAAAATTGGCGTATGCCGCTTCAAGCAACGATCACACGGTATTCTTTAGTAAAAGGCGAAAGAATAGTTCGCTTTGTGCTCATTGCGCGGCTCCGTAACCTGTGCAGCTGGCTGCTGCGTGGCTATAGTCTTTAGTGCGACTCGACTACTCGATGTGCATTACTGATGTGGGACTAGACTACTGGATCTGCATTTCTGGTTCGTTCTGCTTGGTGCTATGAATTCCAATACAATAGCGACGTGTGAATTAATTTTTGTCTTTAGTGCAACTGCAACTTATAAGACTATACGAAGTTTTGGTATGTTGTAATCTTGAAAGGAGAAGAAAGAAAAAATAAAATGGGACTACTTTTTCATTACTTCAAAAAACATATGTATACTAATATAATTTCTGCAGAACAATGCTCCTTCTGTTATGGTGATTAGTTCCTTGCTAGTCTTGTGGAGGAGGTGAAACTTTGTATCATCAGTTTCTTAACAATAAAGTAATTGATTTGTTGCTGTTCAAATAAAACACACGCACACACACACTTCTTATCAGTGGAGAATCTGACCTTTAACTCAAACTAATACTAAAGATCTGTTTTTATTCCACAAAACTGTCTTCCTTACCCTTCTTAAATTATATAGTATAAATACCGATTTTTGGGAAAACGGAAAGTTTGCCAGAATTTGACAGTTTTGTAGTGTCGTTGCTATGGCACATAGCCTTAACCGTTTTAGATTGAATTATCATGCTGAGTCGTTGGTCGATACATGGCGAGAACCAAAGCCTGGAAACCTTCTATGAAATTCAAGGAAGAGCTTCCATCGAGCATGGCTCCTACGCCAACTAGCTAGACCCTGAGATTTAGAATTTATGCCAACATCTGACCATTAATTGAAACGGTAACATCATTTTGATGTGATTACAAATATTTTTTGAAGCTTAATGAGTCCAATCTACAATTAATGCTCCAAACAATTGTGTCAACTGTGAGGGACACATTTATTTTTCATGAATAATTTTGTTCATTCTAAGAGATATGTATTCATGAATGATTGTGTCTATTAGTGGAGAGTTATCTTTTTTTTTTTTCCCATATTCTACATAAATCAGTCATTTCACAAATTTGAGAAAGGTTTTCATAAATCTTTATTGTATCATAGATGCATATTTCTAGTACTTTATAATAGAGGAATAATTTTAAAACAAGTGAAAATTGTTTTACGCCTTACTGTTGGGTCGCCATTCCTTATTGTGTTGAATTGTCAATGGGTGCCTTTGTTTGACTTTCTAGTGGAGTGCGTCAAGAAGAAGCTGAAGGGTTGGAAATTAAAGTTGTTGTCTCAAGCGGGGCAAGAGGTTCTCCTCAAATCAGTGGTCCAACCACTTATGTTATGTCTTGCCTGGTCCCTAAAAGGGTTTTTGATGAGATTAATTGCCTTTTCCGCTAGATTCTTTTGGGGGTTCCAAGTTAATGCCTGCAAAATACAATGGTGTAACTAGCATCAAATGTGTGTGTTCAAGTGTCATGGTGGTCTTGGCTTTCAGGACTTATATGTTTTTAATTTGGCATTGTTGGCAAAGCAGGGGTGGCGGTTGATGCAACATCCTAATAACTTAGTGGCTTGGCTCCTAAATGAAAGGTACTATCCATGTTTGAATTTTTTACATACGGAGTTAGGAGAGTCTCCTTCTTTTATGCGGTAGAGCTTGATGGTGGGTTAGGAAGTTTTGGCAGCTGGCGGTGTTTGGTGAGTGGGAAACAGGAAGTCTATCTTGGTCTAGTATGATCAAGGTGTTAAATACCGTTACCGCTAGGCATGCCGTACCTTGAAATTTTAAGGTATATCACATGATATATCGCACTGCATACCATTACCATTACTGCAAAAAATAAATGTTAGAATATTATTTTTAGATGATATAATTTGTTTAATAATTTATTTTTACACATTTTACATTTATTCTAATTTTTCTCATTATAATTTATCAAATATAAATAAAACATATATGATAGAAGATATTCAATTTGGGTAGCATGCACTAGAAATCCAATTAAGGGATATTGTTTAACACCACAGGGACCTTCAAGCTGCTATCATCCATTAAATTATTACATTAATTAAGAAAAGTAACAAAAAAAATAAAATAAAATATTTATTTTATGATATGTATATTATTTATATTTTAATTTTTTATATATTTATGATATTATTTTATGTAAAATGAAAAAAAAAGTAGCCGCGAAAAAAAAGTACCGCGATACGTACCATGTGATATTTACGGCATACCACGATTTTCTAACAAAATGCATACAAAAACAAGCGGTATGCAGTATACCGCAAAATATCGCGGTATACCGTGTGGTAAAATAACAAAACGCGAAAAATTTTGTACCATGCATACTCGTGATAGATAACATACTATGCTGTATATCGCGGTATTTAACACTATGAGTATGATAATTGGGTTTATCCAACTCCTATGCTTAGGTTGGTGATGACCCTTATACTAACTTTGGAACAATTGTGTGTCAACAACTTTATAATGGAAGACCATAAGGCTTGGTAGGTTTCGGATTTAAGGGTCATCTTCCATCCTCAATATGTATTTAATGTTTTTCAAATTCCTATGAGGCAAGTTCTCAAACCTGATAAGTTTATTTGGGGTATGATGGATAATGGAGAGTTCTTGGTGTGAATGGCTTATCATCTAGATTTAGTGTTAGTGGGTTCTCATTTTGAGGTGTCTTCTGACTATCAGAAATTTTGGGCATGGGCTTGGAGCTTATCCCTCCCACTAAAAGTCCTAAACTTTATGTGGCAAGCACTTTTTAATGCTTTGCCGTTGCACGACAACTTGAGGTTTCAAGGTATGGATGTTCCTCTCACTTGTGCCATTTGTGGAAGTAGGGGGGAGACCTTAACTCACCTATTCTTTGAGTGTCCGTTTGCATGTCAAGTGTGGGTGATGATAGGTATTAACTTCCCATCTAGCATTACCTTTCGGGATGCACTTAGGCATAGCTTTGATGATAATGTGCAGAACAGACAAACTTTTGTGGTAGCCTATTGGAAGTTATGGTGGAACTGGAATAGATGTTTCTTTGACTCATTCACCACTCAGCCTCTTTTTAAAACAATGCAGGTGAACGCCTTTTTGAAGTCCTTGAGTTCGATTCTTAGTACTGGTCCGTCTGAGATGAAAAGCTTTAGACACTTAATGATATAGGAATTATTGGTCGAAGGTTTTATCAAGCTAAATGTGGATAATGCTTTGTTCCATTCACACGCTTCCACAGGGATTGGTATAGACGTATAGTGGTACATGACCTTGCTAGTACTGCTTTGTTGCTTATATCTCAAGAACTATCCTTTTATGATAGTGTACTTTAGGTGGAGGCTCTCGCTCTATACTTTGCCATGTTAAAAGCTCCAAGTCGAGGCTGGAAATTAGTGATCTTGAAGTCAGATTCTCAGATTCTAATTGATGTTCTTTCCTTTGCCAAAGAGGAGTTCAATTATCCATTTAAAGTCATTTTAGAAGGCATTATGGATTTAGTTTTTTATTTTACTTCAGTTATATTTCATCATAGGAATTGTATATGCAATAAGGCCACTCATTGTTTAGCTCGAGCATCTTGTTCCTTAGATAAGTGTGTTTATTATACTGATCCTTTTCTAGATTGGCTAAATGATGTTCTTTATTCAGATCTTATTTAATGCATGATACCAATTTCTTTTAAAAAAATATTCTTTAAATGTACATATACTTTAGTGTGTATTTCAAAATTGTGTACAATCGAGATCTAAAATCTGTATAGACATTATATTTTTATTGATCTCCCGTGTAAATAATTTAGAGTAAATTTACTATATTAAGGATTTTCTTATTAGCAATTTAGTTAAGTAAATATTTTAAAAGTAAAAGTAATGAAAAAC
Source organism: Aquilaria sinensis (assembly GCA_005392925.1). Lineage (NCBI taxonomy): Eukaryota > Viridiplantae > Streptophyta > Magnoliopsida > Malvales > Thymelaeaceae > Aquilaria > Aquilaria sinensis. Next base: position 21,914 of record SMDT01000332.1, read on the forward strand.
CACTAAAGTTTATGGATTGACCCAAATAGGCTACTAGGGTTTTTTTCGGGCCAAATAAATGAGTAATTTTTAAAATTAGCTCCAATGTACCATTGTTCATTAAACCTATGAATACACTGTTGGAAAAAAAAATATTCCATCAATAGATGATTATGTGGCAAAAATGAAAGTCTAGCATGGACTAATGATTGAAATGGTGAAAAAGAGCTGAAGACCCAAGTCAAAATTAAGTGAACTTGTGCTTCTCATGAAAGCTTAGCTAAAAAAACCTTTACCCTTGCTGCAGGCGAAAATGGTCATCTTGGTCTTCCCTTTTCCGGGCTTTAGCACAAACATATCGCCATATCAGCTCAACCAGGTCAAAATTGTCCACAATTGTCTCATTTTGGCAGAACTATGCATTTAAGTTTCAAGCTTTAGGGTTTTGCAGATCTAGCGGCAATCAATGTCAAGGCTGACCTTGGTGGGCAAGTAAAGCTCTGTAGTGTCAAAGCAGAGGTTTCTTGCCATCTTAGAGGAGTCCTCGATGATGAGCATGAGGTGGGGTGATTTTGGCTTTGGAAAATTACTTAAACCCCCTTGAGGTATACCCTAACCTACACTTGTGTCCCTCATTTTTTAAATATCTACAATTACCTCATTTAAAGCTAACTCTATTAATGACCCCTAAAGAGGAAAAAAAAAAAGAAAAAGGCCCTAATTTGCCATCTTAGCCTTCTTCATTAGAAACTTTGCCCCCAAACTTTGCAGTTCTATTTTTTTAACCAAATTAAATGCTTCAGATCCCATCATTGGTATTCTTTTTGCTCTTAGATCCCATCATTGGTATTCAAAAAACAACAGGTTTTGGTGGAAACTAAGCCAAAAAATGACAGGTCTTTGCTGAATCAAAGTCCTTGGTAGTGACTCTGTTGCTCGATTCCGCCATTCGATGTGGGTGCAAATTTGTTCGCTTGCTTCCGCCATTCAATTCTGTCGATCTTCGCATTAACACCTCATTCGATTCTATCGTATACACCTTCAAGATTTTGTCGTTTACACCACCGGTACTAGAACCCATAGTTTTGAGCCCAGATTTGCCTCTTCCTTTGATTTGAAAGCGTCATGATGAGGGTGGTGAATTGAAGTAGGAGATGGTCGGGGATGGTGAATAGTGCACTGAATCAAAGGAGATGACAATGTGAATAGGGTAGACTGAGACCACAATGTCGTGAATCAGGTAGACAGAGACCATGACGCCATGAATCAGGCGGATGTTTGAATTAGTTCCCTCAGGAACTTGTTCGAATCATGCAAACGCTCAAATCAATTTTTCCATATGAATAGAAGATTTCTAGGCTTTGTTTTTTTGAAAAGTTGTCAATTCCATTACAGCTTCATTTCCAGGGCATTAGATTGGAGTGAGTGAATCCAAAGATTGTTAGATGTACAAGTTGGTGGGCCAAAAATTTTAGGGAAGAAAGCTAGGAGGGCAAAAGTAGATATTTTTTTTTTTTTGTCATAATGGTGATTAACATAGTTAAATTTTCAAGAGTAAATATAGGTATTTGAAATAGAGAGGATATAAGTGTAGATTAGAATATACCTCAGGAGGTTTTGGTAATTTTCCCTTTAGGCTTGAGAAAATGGTTTCTACATGCCCAACAGTGACTTGCCACTAAATTCGCTGAACCTAGCCAGCCACCTCAGTCTAATCGCAGCTCTCTTTGTGCTCTGCCAACGGACTCGAGCTACTAGTTGTTACATAAAGAATGGGAGGATAGTTCACCAGCTGAGTGAATCTAGGGTTGCTACCTTGAGCAACTAGATGTAAAGCTAGGCAAGGGGCTACAAGGTTTACGTGGGCCATGTGAGTTGAGAAAGTGAGGGAGAGAGAGATATATAGAGAAGAGGAAGCCATGTTAGCTTCATTTTAACAACAATGAGAAACTCTATGTTACTTAGAAATGTTAATAGTTTATTTGGTAAAAAAAATTAGTGGGTGATTTGGGCCAATCATAAAATATTAGTGGTTTTTTCATTTTAAAATAATTAGGATAATTACCTTAATTCGGAGATTTACTTTTATAAGAAATTTATTTATTTTAGGAATGCTCTCTCTATAGATATTAAAACTCAATGTAATTGAGATAATCTCATGAATATCATAATTATCTCAAATTTTCTAGTCAACTAAACTACCATAAGAGAATACCTAATATAATAAAAGAAAATTACTCTAAATTGTCTACATTAAGCTCGTTCTCGTTTGGAAACCTTTTATGCACAGACGGTTAGTTCATAGTCTTATAATGTTCTGTTCATAGGAAGATTGCAAACTAAGAACATGTATACAAGAATCATGTTATATGGCTAGTTTGGGACCTAACTAGGCAACACGATTGGTAACTAGAACTTATTTTGCCTCCATCCTCCGGTTCAGTTTTTCTCTTTCTAGTTAATTGGTCTTTTGAAGTTACATCTCTTGTGTTTGATGCCCTACAGAAGAAAAGTCTTAAGAATATGGTAATGCAATACAAGTACAAGTACAACACATGTTAGCCATTGGTAGGGTGTGCGTGTGCCAAGCTCTTATGGTAATGCAATACAAGTACAACACATGTTAGCCTTAGTAGCAAGCTACCGTCAGACCTTCCTTATAAAAAATTAATTTAATATCATGTGCGCCGATCACTAATGGTGGCCACTGGGCCGAGTTGACTTGGACCCGGCTCGGGTCAAACTTGGCCCAGCACAGATTGGACTTGGAGGATGACGCGGCAAGTTTAGGCCTAGGAGAGGAGGGGAGCCCAAAGTGGATAAATCAGCCCCACGAACCCATGTAAACCCAGACCGGACCGGACCAGCCCACGACCCAGCCGAGGCCGGGTCGACCGTTCAATTTCCCGTTGGCAGATTTCAAAATTTTTGAAAAAATGGTAAAATTACACCTTCCTTCCCCCCCCCCAACGGCTCCAAACATTTTTTTTTACCTCCAAATTTTTTTACCCTCAGTCAACAGTTATTAACGGCTAGTTTTTTTGGGGCTTTTTGGGTAAAACAAATTTTTCCTTCTCCTATAAATAGGCAACCTTCTTTCTACACTTCCTCACACCAATCTTCTCTTTTCCAATCTCCTACAATATTCTCTCATTCTCTCTACTATCTCTCTCCAAGTTTTTTAATCTTTCACTAATATTTTCTTAATTGCCTCTTAATCATCTCTTCATCTCTTTAATTATTTTCTTCCACTAATGGCTTGATGAGGGAAGAACTCCAGCAAGGGCAAGGGTGTTGCCTCCTCTTCATCAGGTACACGGGTCGGTTCATTTTTCCGAGGACATTTGTTTCACAAAAATCGAGGATCGCATTCACAAAAAATTGTCGACAATGATCCAAACATTGACATGGCGACATATGACCTTGGTCTTAACGATCAACTCTTTGATGATGATGTTGAGGAAATTTCACCGACCCAACTCAGTGCCGAGGGGCCCCAATCGACATCACAAAGCGAGCAACCCGAGCGGACTCAAGTGAAGAGTGAGAATTTGAAAGCTTCCGTTTAGGCGCATTTTGATCAAGTTTGGGAAGGCAAAATGAGGTATGCCGAGTGCAAACATTGCGACAACAAATTTACACACAAATTGAACTCCGGGACAGGTACCCTTACGAGGCACTTGAGCAAAGTCCACGGAGATATCAGTGGCATTTTCGGTAGACAAACACGATTGACGGGTGTTGGCAGCTCCTGCGGTCCAGGTATTTTTTTATTTAATCCAAAAACTGTTAGGCAAGGTATAATTAATTGGATGATAATTACTGAAAAACTATTTAGACAAGCTATGATGAACACTTAAAAAGATTCATCCAAGAAAATCTAAATCCTGCTTACAAAAAAATGTCTAGGCAAACGGCTAGAAGAGAAAGATTTAAACTGTATGAAGCTAAGAGAAGTGATTTACAAGCATATTTTTCTACTGTTGATCATTGTCTGTCATTTACATCTGATATGTGGACATCTCCAATAGGATAAAATTATTATTGTGTAACTGCTCATTGGATAGATGATGAATAGGTTATTCAAAAATGGATAATTGCTTTCAAATGTATGGAATCTGATCATACGGGTTGGAATATTTGTAACTGCATTATTGAAAGTTTGAGTGAATTTTTTGTTACCAATAAAGTTTTGTCTATTTCTTTTGACAATGCTTCAAACAATGATGCGGCGATGAGAGAATTGATAAAATAAATAATACCACCGCTTGATGGAAAATTTTTTCATGTTCGTTGCTTATGTCACATTTTGAATTTATGTGTCCAAAATGGTTTACAACTATTGCAAAACCAAATTGAGCAAATCGGAATGCTTTACTTTTTGTTAAAACAAGGAACGAATTGGCTCGTGAATTTAAAATATTTTATATTGAAAATGGGGTGAATTTTTTTTGAAAAATGTTTAAAATCGATTGCCTCACTCGATGGAACTTAACATTTGAAATGTTAAATGACGCTCAACCATGGGCAAATCTTTTGACTCGCTTTGTGAACTCAAAAGTTCAAGGTGATTGGCTAACGGATGAGGTTTGGGAAAAATGTTTTAAGTTAGTTGAGTTGCTTAGATATTTTTATGAGGCAACAAACTTTTTCTCTGGGGTTTATTACCCAACAGTGCACCAAGCAATGTTATATTTTGTAAACATTGTCTATGTTTTCCACCAATTCAAGGACGATGAGTTTTTGAAACCAACTGTTGAAGCAATACAAAAGAAATGACTTGATTATTTTCAACAAACCCCACAAATTTATCTTGTTGTATGTGCATTAGATTCAAATGTCAAAATCACAAGTTGTTTGTAATTGTTAGAAGCATACTATCATACATATTTAGGTCAAGCACAAATTTTTGCACTTGCTATTTCTAATGAAGCGGACCACAATTTGAGAGAGTTATACAAACTCTACTCTATTAAGCATTCTGATAAGGTTAGGTCATCTCATCCAACACCCGCCCGACATTCCACCTCCTCATCATCATCAAGGTTCAACTTAGCAGCGAGTATCCTCAAACGATCGAGACCCACAAACCCGGGATTAGCAGAATGGGATGATTACCTCCGCACTTCATTTAAAAATAATGAGGAAGACATCCTCGAGTGGTGGAAGAACAAAAGATGAAGATTCCCGATCTTATCCATACTAATGCAAGAGATTTTGGCAGTTCCGGTCTCAACTGTCGCCTCCGAGGCCGCCTTTAGTGCAAAGAAACGAGTTATCTCGGAGAAATAAACAAGGCTCACATTTGAAGTCGTTGAGGTTTGCGTTTATAACCGGAATTCGGCACTTGCTGCTCTAAGGAAACAAGATATTAAAAGCTCCGATGATGACCAACAACAGTAGATTGTAGGTTTTCATTACAATTTAAAGAATGTAATTGATCTAATTATGCTGTTAAGCACAGATCTTAAGTTTTACCTTTTAATTTTTTTCCATGGAACGTTTTGCCATTTTCAAGTGTAAGGCACGTTTCAAATTATATAAGTGCCGTTTGGCTTTTTTATTAATAAAATTTGCATCAGCGGGGTGTTTCTTCTAAAAAAATATCTATTTTATAAAATTACTATCAAACAATGATTAAAAACATATTACAAAGCATTTTTTTTTAAATCAGATTAACTCGGTCCAGCTTAGACCCACTTCGGCCCAGCCCGGGCCAAGGTTGGACCTGGCTCAGACTCACCCCGCTTTGACGGGGGCTGTGCCCGGTTCCAGAAACTCCGACCCAGGCCCGAACGAGTCTGGGCCAGGTCGGCCCACCAGCCACCACTATCGTTGACTCTCATATCAAACATTAATTGACGAGAATAGTTACGTACACTTGATCTTAGGCCAAGATATTAAATTAACATGGGAGGATTTTATTAACAAAAATAATTGGATAGCCCAAGACAAACTAACATTAGCATTGATACACAACAAAGACAATCAACCATCAGTTTTCAAAGACAATGCTTGGGTCAGTTTTCATTTTACAATCAGACTACATCATCTGCTACTAAAGAAATAAATGAAGGACTCTACGAAGGCAAATGAACTTTGTAGCATATAGGAATTCATAACATAACAACTTTAAAGTACCACCCATATAGAAACACCAAATACTAATACGAAGTTTAAGAACACTGGGTAACGAGACATTAGGTTATGTTGTCTACAAAACCAAAGACACAGGTACCAAGGGGAAATACAAAATGATCTATACAAACATCTCCTATATTTCAAAGATGGCAAAGGTTAATGGAATCCCAAAACCAGTTTTAGATTACCAAGGAATATTCAGGAGCCTAGTTGGTATTTATGTGATAAAACAGTAACGTTAATGTTAAAGATAGCTTGCCATATTTCCATGTTGTAGCATCTATTACATATCAGGATGACTTGAAACCACTAACAATCTATTACATATGAACACATGATTAACAGTTCTGAAGTTCAATATCTAGCAATAGAGCTTGCTATAACCTTAGTCAGAAGGTAAAATCTTGAGCATAAGGAAATGCAGACTCATACATTCAACCAGAAGACAAGAATTATACACTCCAAATAATATGGAACAATAAAAGTAGTAACAGCAACCAAAAAAACCATTATGCATGATATGATTCGGACATTTTTCTTGTTACATAGTTGCATATGCTTGTGAATGGGGGCTCAGGAGATTGGACCTATGAAACAACAGAAAGATAGGAGACAGTGAAAGTCAATAAAAAGGACAAATGGACAAAATTATGCAACTTGGTGGCACACCTTGTTTGGAGGGAGCTCGGGTGAGGAACTTGGCAGCCGATACACTTCGCTCCTTGGGGCAACACTTAAGATGGAAGAAAACAACGATCTATGGTGGGTTCATGGAGTAAGAAGCCAAATCGAGATGGGGGCCGGTTATGGTTACTGACCTTGCGTGATAATAAGGGCATTCGGGATTGAGCTATGTGGTAGAAAGAGTAAAGCATGGTAGTGGAGGCGGAGGAGCAGCGAGGTCGGATGATGAAGCTCGGCGAACGAAGCTCGGCAGACGAGAATGGGAAAGTTTCTATAGGGGAGGAGTGGTTAGGTTTTATTGAATGGCAGTAGTTGTAAATACCACACAACCTCAAGCCTACATTCAAAACCTGAATCTTTTACCCGATTAAGTTATCCCTGACCCGAATTGACTTCTGCCTAGTGGTGGCTGGTGGGCTGACCCGGACCTGCTGGGTCGGAGTTTCCAGACCTGGGCACGGCCCATGTCAAAGCAGGGTGGGTTTAGACCGGGTCCAACCCGGGCTCGGGCTAGGCCGGGGCGGGTCTGAGCTAGACCAAGTTAATCCGATTAAAAAAAAAGGGTGGGTTTAGACCGGGTCCAACCCGGGCTCGGGCTAGGCCGGGGCGGGTCTGAGCTAGACCAAGTTAATCCGATTTAAAAAAAAATACATTTTATATGTTTCCAATCATTGTTTGATAGTAATTTTATGAAATATATAATTTTTTTACAAGAAACACCACCGCCGGTGCAAATTTTATTAATAAAAAAGCCAAACAGCACTTACATAATTTGAAACGTGTCTTACACTTGAAAATGACAAAACGTTCCATGGAAAAAAATGAAAAGGTAAAACTTAAGATCTGTGCTTAACAACATAATCAGATCAATTACATTCTTTAAATTATAATGAAAACTTACAATCTACTCTTGTTGGTCATCATCAGAAGGGACCTCATCATCGGAGCTTTTAATATCTTGTTTCCTTATAGCAACAAACGCCCAATCCCGGTTACAAACGCAAACCTTAACGACTTCAGGTGTGAGCCTTGTTCATTTCTCCGAGATGACTCGTTCCCCTACACTAAAGGCAGCCTCGGAGGTGACGGTTGAGACCGGAATTGCCAAAATCTCTTGCGTCAGTATGGATAAGATTGAGAATCTTCCTCTTTTATTCTTCCACCACTCGAGGATGTCTTCCTTATTGTTTTCAAATGAAGTGCGGAGGTAATCATCCCATTCTGCCAATCCCAGGTTTGTGGGTCTCGATCGTTTGAAGATACTCGCCGCTGGATTGAACCTTGATGATGATGAGGAGGTGGAATGTCGGGCGGATGTTGGATTGGATGACCTAACCTTATCAGAATACTTAACGGAGTAGAGTTTGTATAACTCTCTCAAATTATGGTCAGTTTCAGCAGAAATAGCAATTGCAGAAACTTGTGCTTGACCTAAATATGTATGATAGTATGCTTCTAACAATTGCAGACAACCCGTTATTTTGACATTTGGATCTAATGCACATGCAACAAGATAAATTTGTGGGATTTTTTAAAAATAATCAAGCCATTTCTTTTGCATTGCTTCAACAATTGGTTTTAAAAACTCATCGTCCTTGTATTGGTGGAAAACATAGACGATGTTTACAAAATATAACATTGCTTGGTGCACTGTTGGGTAATAAACTCCAGAGAAAAAGTTTGTTGCCTCATAAAAATATATAAGCAACTCAACTAACTTAAAACATTTTTCCCAAACCTTATCCGTTAGCCAATCGTCTTGAACTTTTGAGTTCACAAAGCGAATCAAAAGATTTGCCCATGGTTGAGCATTATTTAACATTTCAAATGTTGAATTCCATCGAGTGGAGCAATTGATTTTAAATATTTTCCAAGAAAAATTCACCTCATTTTCAATACAAAATATTTTAAATTCATGAGCTAATTTATTCTTTATTTTAACAAAAAGTAAAGCATTCCGAATTTGCTAAATTTGGTTTTGTAGTAGTTGTAAACCATTTTGGACACATAAATTCAAAATGTGACACAAGTAACGAACATAAAAAAATTTTCTATCAAACGGTAGTTTTATTTCTTTTATCAATTCTCTTATCGCCGCATTTTTGTTTGAAGCATTGTCAAAAGAAATAGACAAAACTTTATCGGTAACAAAAAATTCACGCAAACTTTCAATAATGTAATTAAAAATATTCCAACCCGTATGATCAGATTCCATACATTTGAAAGCAATTATCAGTTTCTCAATAACCTATTCATCATCTATCCAATGAGCAGTTACACAATAATAATTTTGTCTTATTGGAGATGTCCACATATCAGATGTAAATGATAGACAATTATCAACAGTAAAAAAATATGCTTGTAAATCACTTCTTCTAGCTTCATACAGTTTAAAGTTTTCTCTTCTAGCCGTTTGCCTATACGTTTTTTTATAAGCAGAATTTAGATTTTCTTGGATGAATCTTTCTAAGTATTCATCCTCAGCTTATCTAAATGGTTTTTCAGTAATCATCATCCAATTAATTAAACCTTGCATAACAGTTTTTGGATTAAATCAAAAAATACTTGAACCGCCGGAGCTGCCAACACCCGTTAGTTATGTTTGTCTACCGGAAATGCTGCTGATGTCTCCATGGACTTTGCTCAAGTGCCTCGTGAGGGTGCCTGTCCTAAAGTTCAATTTGTGTGCAAATTTGTTGTCGTAATGTTTGCACTTGGCATACCTCATTTCGCCTTCCCAAACTTGATCAAAATGTGCCCAAACAGAAGCCTTCAAATTCCCACTCTTCACTTGACTCCGCTCAGCTTGCTCGCTTTGTGGTGTCAATTGGAACCCCTCGGTACCGAGTTGGGTCGGTGGAATTTTCTCAACATCATCATCAGAGAGTTGATCGTCAAGGCCAAGGTCGTATGCTGCCATGTCGATGTTTGGATCATTGTCGGCAGTTTCTTATGAATGCGAGCCTCAATTTTTGTGGAGCAAATGTTCTCGGAAAAATGAACCGCCCATTTGCCAGATGAGGAGGAGACAACACCCTTGCCCTTGTCGGAGTTCTTCCTTCATGAAGCCATTAGTGGAAGAAAATAATTAAAGAGATGGAGAGATGATTAAGAGGCAATTAAGAAAATATTAGTGAAAGATTAAAAAACTTGGAGAGAGATGTAGAGAGAATGAGAGAATATTGTAGGAGATTGGAGAAGAAAAGATTGGTGTGATGAAGTGTGGGAAGGAGGCTGCTTATTTATAGGAGAATGAAAAATTTGTTTTACCCAAAAAGCCTTAAAAAACTAGCCGTTAGTGGTTGTTGACTAAAGGTAAAAAAGTCTAGGGGTAAAAAAAAATGTCTGGAGCCGTTGGGGGGGAGGGTGTAATTTAACCATTTTTTCAAAAATTCTGAAATCTGCCAACGGGAAGCTAAACGGTCGACTCGGGTCGGGTCATGGCCTGTCCAATCTGGTCCGAGTTTGCGTGGTTTCATGGGCCGGTCCGTTTGCTTTAGGCTCCCCTCCTCTCCTAGGCCCAAACTTGCCCCACCATCCTCCGAGTCCAATCCGTGTTGGCCTGGGCCTAGGTTTGACCGTCACTACAAGAAAACAAGGCATTTGAGTCGGGAAAAAATGTAGGAAACCATAGGAAATAGTCATTTCCTACAATTAAAATCGTCGGACAAAACCGTAGGAAAAAAGAGTGTCGGAAATAAAAACCGTTGAATAAACGTAAAATGGTCCTACGCTTTTATGACGCCTGTGGTCCCCATTATATCCGACGCTTTTGAGATGCATTAATTCCTACGCTTTTATGACGCTTGTAGTCCCCATTATATCTGACAGTTTTGAGATGCATTAATTCCTACGGTTTTGTGAATTTTATATATCCTACGGTTTTCTGTCATTAATATTGTTCCTAGGATTTTGTGACAATTTAAAGATTTTAGTAAATTAATTTATACACAAAATAAAAACATATTATATTGCATTATATAATAATAATAATAAAACACAATTATTATTATTATTATTATTATTATTATTATTATTATTATTATTATTATTATTATTATATAACAATTGATCAAAGTAATCAATAAAATTACTATACATAAAAGTAATCAAATTTTACAGGAAAAAGTTAATTACAAAGAACTGAAGGTCTAATATAAAATCAATGAGATGCAGTGCCGGGCTGATCATCGTCATCTCGCTGGCTACGATCGTCGGCAGGATGCTGAGTGGAGGATCCGGTCCGTAGGTCGTCTGAGAGCGCCGATGCAGGTATAATCCCCTGCTGGATCAACCTGTTAAGCATGGCGCTCATTGCAGCCTCGGTCTCTCGCTGAACCTGAGTGCGAACGTCTGCCTGTAACCGCGTAAAATCACTCCGTAGCTGGGTGTTCTCAGCCCTCAGCTGAGCAATCTCCTCCGAATCAGCACGTGGAGCCTAAAAAATTTTGTAAGTAGCAATTAGCAACGTAAAAGTGATAAAAATAATTAATAAAGTTAAATACGAATGAAAAATACCCGATTTGGTCCAAATGTCTGGGGATCAGAGAGTCGGCGCGGAACACCCGGTAGTCGGCCCTTTTTTGGTGGGCCTCGTACCTCGCTCCAGACCTCTGCATCGAACTGCGGGCGGTCATCCGGATTCTGGTATTTTTGTTGAATCCGCTGGACATATCCATCCTACAAGAAAAAGAAATTAGAGTTAGTAAGACAAATATTATATTTTTAAAACAATGTTTATAGTGGTAAATGAACATTTATTACCTGCAGCTGCTGTGAAATCAGATCGATGGGCTGACCGGTCTTCTTCCGTCTATGAGTATGAGACCACCACTCATCAAATGATGGCTCAACTCCATCATTTGCTTTTGTCTGCACAATTTTAGATATCATTAAAAATTAAAGTAATTAATAAATCATACAAAAATTATAATGTATGGAAGGTCCAAGTTGGTACCATACGATCCCAGTGCATCTCGCCTGGGATTGAGCCCATCGTGTGCTTCGGAACAAGGCCTGAGCTATCCGCTATGTGCTTGGCATGGGAACCAACCTCCGATAGCTTCTTCCATCGCTCCTGCTCCCACTGGTCACACAACTGATTCCATACCTGCTGACTGTAGCAGGGTGGAACATGTGGCCGCAGCAAATTGTAGTCAGGGTTGTCGAAGAAGGCGGGGATCTTCTGAATCGCGACGGACCTCCAATGATAGACGCGGTTCCGCACGGACCGCGAACAGTAGTCGAACACAATTCGGCGGATGGCGCCGAAGTCTCTAGGGTCCCATCTATAGTAGTTCTGCAATTTCACAAAGAAGAAAAAAAATTATGAATTCTTCCATATACAAAGTATTGTTTAAAAATGTATAACAACCAATTACCTCTAACGTGGTCACGTGCTCCTCTCGTGCAGCTCGAGATGCATGTGACCAAGCTATAGAACTTTCGTCCCACAACCTCACATGAATAGAGGCTATGGTGGAACGAACGGAGTCATCAGTGAGTAAGCTGTAACAAATAATGATTATAGTAAGATATATATATAAACTGATGTAACTAAGAACAACGTATAATTATATCACAATTAATTTTGTAAGAGTCAGTAACACTTACTCTCGAGGGACGATCAGCGGACGGTCCTGTGGAGGTGGAGGTGGTGGTAAGTCAACTACCCGTGGGCCTCGCCCTCTAGGTAATGGGGCCCCATCAGCTGGCTGCGCGTCAGGTGCGACCGCTGGGCCGCCAGTGGCCGGGCCCTGCTGAGGCTGCTGCTGATGCTGACTCGGGTGTAGGCCAGGTAGATGATGAGTGGATATACCGAGCTCATCTGGATCAAGGAATGAATTAGGATCGACATCCCATGTGGGCTGCCCGATCCCTGTATGCTGGTACTGAAATGACCCGGATATTCCGCTCATATCCGGGTAATACGCATCAGTCTGCGTGTCTCGAAACTGCTGAAATGCGGAGCTCGATGCGCCAAACGTCTGGGGCACATAAGGTCGTGGCACCGGAGTATATGGCAGCTGGGTCTGTGGCTGGGTCTGTGGCACCGGTGTCTGAGCCTGGGTATCTGGCACCTGGGTCTGAGTCTCAGTCTGTGACACCTGTGTAGGTGTCACAGCAGGCTGTCGTCGACCCCGACTACGTCGCGGATCATGTATGTCCTTGGCCGGGCCTTTGCCCGAGCCAGACTGTCTGGGGCGAACCATCCTAAAATTAAAGTTTAACATGTTTATTACATATATATGTAATACTAAATTACCATTACGTTATAGTCTTTTATTTATAAATGACCATTACTACACTAACATTTACATATTAAATTTCAGTATTTTAGTAAACTCATTAATTTTTAAATTGCCATCATTTCAATACCATTTGTGCAGTAACACTTTTTAAAATTGCCAATTATTCGATATATACTTATTTATAAAATGAAATTATTAAACTACCATTAGCTGATTATACTAACATTACTGAAGTAACATTATTGTTCTAACTTGAACTGCTTACACTAACATTATTGAAGTGATAACAATATTACTCTAACATTATTCACGTAACAGTTTTTTATATTAACCACATATATAGTAACATGCTTTTGTACAAATAGAACTAACCATTATTACATAAAAAATTATTTATAACTAACCACATACATATTACTAACACCATATATAAAATTACCTAAAACATATAATATAAAAACTAGCTTTGAAAAATATAACATGCAATACATGCATTATATATGTAAACAACAACTATATGTAATAACAAACATTAATTATATATGAAAAAGTACTTAAAAATTAAAAATACCTAGTTTAAATAGCTCTGGAGGGGATTTTGGGAGTGGGTTTGGAAGGGGCGTCGCAGAAGAGAAGGAATGGAGTGGTGAAAACTAAAGAACTCCCACGAATTTAAAGGGAAGGTCTGGCGATTCAGCTACCAATTTGACCTACGATTTTCCTGCACTTTTTAAAACTGTAGGAAAACCGTAGCAACATTTCCTACGGTTTTCTTACGAAAAATATGAAATGCATGAAAAGCGTAGGAAACTAAAAAAATTGATCTTCCCGCCAGTGATTCGTTTCCCGCCTTCTTTCCTACGAAACTCCTACGGTTTTATGACATCTACTTTATTTCCTACGCTTTTATGACATCTAATTTTCCTACAGTTTTACTACTTAACTGAAATATTGACTCAAAACCGTCGGATAACGCGCTACCCTAGGTGATTATGGTCCTACATATTTCCTACGATTTTTTAAATGTGTGAAAAACGTCTGTCCTTTCCTACAGTTTTTCCTACATACTTTAAATATTAACTCAAAACCGTCGGATAAATCACATTGCCCTAGGTGATATATGTTCCTACATCTTTCCTACGATTTTTAATTACTAACTTAAAACCGTCGGACAGAGTTACTGAATAATATTAACTCAATTTAAATTACTGCATTTAATATATATATATATATATGTATAATTTATACTGTGACTAACTAATATATGTGACAGAACTAAGTTAATTATTTAACTTTTTTTAGTTGATGAATAAATGAAAATATTTATATTGTGAAATTAAATTTATGGATTTATATGTATATGGTCAAATTGAATCTCCCAAATTTATGTTAACATTATAAAATAACACCGGGGGTGACTTTTTATTTTTTTGTAAATTAAATATATACCTTAATCTTCAAATTGTAACATTTATACGAAGGTAATTATATATGTTGTGATTAAATTTAATATCATTTAATATTCTTTTTAATTTTGGGTTAAAAATCCACCGGTTATGACTAAAGCTTAGTTTATTTTTGTCCTAAACGGGTAAAACATTCAAATTGTTCTACCGAATTACACTTACCTCTTATCACGTGTATCGATGGCAATGGATAAGATTTGGGTAGGATGGTACTAAACCCATATCCTATCATCATGTTGGCATGAATCTCTTTCAATCCATATCCTATCCACCATCCATCGGTTTTACAATTTTAACATCCATATCCTACTCATTTTAAAGCAGGTAGGATTTGGATAAAATCCACCAACCCGCTGCATGCTATCTATCATAATAAAAAAAATTTATAACAGAATACCATAATTAAAAAATATTAAAATTGATAATCTAGCAAAACAATATCAACAATAAGAGACACATAATGAAGTTTCTGCAACAGTCAGATAACTTAAACACGCTGATATAACTAAATCCAACTACAATGTCTAATACTGTTACGATATAATCCGGTAAGTTAAACATATGGTAAGCAACTTACACCATTCTTGAATTGACAAATCAAGATGATACTCACAAGACAATGCACTAATTTAACTCCTCAAAATATTTAAATATGAAGGAAACTCCAAAACGAGTTTACAGAAAATATATGTATATATGTGAATGATTCTGTATATATATATTCAAACTATATTACCCTTATATGTATATATATTTGTGTGTGAATGAATCAGTCATTTCAACCTCGAGCCAGCTACAATGCAAAATACGATTTAACCGAATTAATTTTTCTTGTATACCTCATGTGTGTCATGTGATGTGTGTGTGTGTCTATATATATATACGGGTAGGATATGGGGTAGATGGACCTAAACCCATATCCCTATCCACATCCAGTGGGTACAAAAAAAAAAAACCAAATCCGCTCCAAATCCATTTAATTGTAAAAAAAATCTTATCCGTCGGATAGGATTTAGTCAAATATCCGAATACTGGGCTTAAAATTATCCGTTGCAACATCCCTAATCGCGTGTCCTGTCTTAACTACTTTCCGTTAATTTCAGAGTTATATTTAACTGTAATTGCTTACGTTGTATTAAAAATTTTAAAATGAAATTATAAAATAATACTGATGGTCTTTTAATTTTTTTCCATCAACAATTCTAAACCCTAACATTATAAATCTAACCCTACACTTTTGTCATGATCTCTTTCATCCCTCTCCTCATTCTCGACTATGCTGCACTTATACTACCACCTCATCACCATTGCTCTCTAAAAATCACCTAGAAATTGCATCGTCTCTCTATTCATCAACCTCATACATAATATTTTTATGCCGTTAAGCAATTTCCGTAGGAGATATAACTCTAAAATTCAACGGAAAGTAGTTAAACAGGACACGCGAATACCAGAGGTAATTGTACCTTGGTAGGATGATGTAATTTCTTTGGTAATGTTAACCCGAAAAGGACAAAAAAATAAGCATTGTCACCCATTGGTACAGATTTTACCCAACAATTTATTATCAGCCATGATGTTCATGCAATATGAGAAGTTGTTGGAAAAAAGTTAATTATTTTCATTTCACCGACACAGGTAATTAGAAATTTGATGATTAAATTTCATAAACTTTTTTTCCAGAGTAATCCAAAACATAAATGCATTCAAAGTTGATTACGATTTCAAATAAAACATGCAGATGTTTTAAACAATTACACTTAATCAAACATCATCGCCTTTTCTTGACTCTAAACTATCAAAGCGATGCTTCATCATCTGATGTATCCCCATCAACTTGTGTGACCTCGATGTTCTCATCCATGTTGTTGCACGATTTCAGGAACACACGTTAAATCGACAAGTATGTTAATCTCATCAAGGGCAATGCCATCAGTTGTTACCATTAGTACTTCACTTGAAATCACTTCTTGGAACGGCTCATCTGTGGTTTCTAACTGACATGTTTGCTCATCAGACATTTCCTCATTGTCCTCAAATTGAATACTAAAATTATTCGATGAACAATCGATGAAAGCTCGTGGCTTCGTCTTAACCACCGGCCACCACTGATGAAGAGCCTTGTTAGGGTACTCACAGTAGTAAACTTGTTGAGCCTGTGTCGCAAAGATAAACGGCTCAGGTGGTGATAATCTTGACTTCCATTTAATGTCAACAACACCAGTACGTGCGCAACTTCGAACACCACGTGTCGGATCAAACCAAGTACATTTGAACAGTTTTCCGTCATGACTTCATACCCACTCCCGTGGTACTCAATACGTATAATCTCATCAATAAGGCCATAAAAATCATACCCACTGGATCCCCATGTCTCACCCTTCACGCAAACACCATAATTCTGTGTCGTTTTGTCTTTGCGTGTACCGTAGGATTGTGTGTGGAAACGAAAACCATTCACAATACATCCATTGTATGAAACGGCCACTCGAATAGGACCACGGGCTAATTGTACAATACGAGGATCTAATTTATCCTTGAAACGGTTAACCTGAAAATATAAAGTTAATATAATAACATAATTGCACAGTATATTCAAACAGAACACAATTAGGAACATAAAAATTATCACGCCATGAAACTCACGTATGATGAGAACCATTCGGTCAAATGTTGATCTCGATAACTTTGTAATTCACTTTCACCTAATTGGGGAAATCTTGTTGATATATAAGAGTCAAAGTGCCTGAAATGATAACTAGTCAATAATGAATTAAAGCAATCAGATTGATATAAAAACCCTCACAGTTGTTTACATATATGTCACCTGACAATCGGTATAATCTCATTGCAGTTGCGCAAAGTGTAGATATGCATTTGATGTTTCTCAGTGGGATCAAGTAAGCGTTGTCGCCCGCAGTTGGGTATGTTACGACATCTTGTATTGAAGATAGATAACAATTGACCCTCGACATCAGCCACAGGAATAGCAATATCATCATTTCGTGGGACCCTGTTTAACCGTGTAGGAATATTTACTTCAAAGTAATGGCTACAGAATGTAGACATTTCCTGGACCAAGTACGCTTCCACAATTGATCCTTCAATTGCAGCTTTATTTCTAGCCTTTCGCTTCAATGACCGCATTAGTCTGCCAAGTTAAAAAAATATAACAATTAATGACATATAATATGCGAAAATTATTGACATATAATATATGAAAATTATTGACAGAAATATGAATGCAAATTAAAAAATTACCTTTCAAATGGATACATCCATCGAAATTGAACTGGACCACACAACTTTGCCTCATGAGGGAGGTGGATAACAAGATGTTCCATCGAATCAAAAAAGGCAGGAGGGAATATCTTTTCTAGCTTACATATGGTAACCACTATATTCCGCTCCAACTGTTGTATGTCATCAAATCGAATCCTACTTGTGCATAAGGTTCTGAAAAATGAGCAAAACTCAGAAATCGTCTCCCATATAGGACCTGGCATATACCCACGTAATGCAATAGGAAGCAACCTCTGCATTAACACATGACAATCGTGACTCTTGAAGTTATAGAATGTACCGTCACTCAAGTTAACCGTACGGCCCAAGTTCGAGGCATACCCATCAGGCATCTTTATCGTTCTCAGCCACAGAGTAACATCTCTTATATGTTCCCGACTCAACGTATAAGATGCTTTTGGTTTTACACATTTCCCCCTAATATTTCGTAAATGTAGTTCACGCCGCATATTTTTTAACTCCTGAAGCGAAAGGCGAGAATTGGAGTTATCTTTTGTTTTCCCACGTATATCCATAACAATATTAAAAATATTCTCGAAACAATTTTTTTCAATATGCATGACGTCCAAATTATGGCGAACTAGCAAATGCTTCCAGTACGGTAACTCCCAGAATATACTCCGCTTTAACCAATTATGCCACTCTCCAAACCCCGCAACTCGGTGTTTATCATATGAAGAGCCAAACGGAGGAAAACAATACCCAACCAACATAGCATGTATTTCCTCACCTGACTTATATGGACTAGCGACAGCACTAACCTTCTTCCCTGGGATGAACGATGTTACATTCGAACGGAATGTGTGATTATGCGGTAAAAAAACCCTGTGACAATCAAACCAACATGGCTTTCTGCATTTCTTCAACATAAATGTGTCAATTTCATCCATGCAATATGGGCACGCAAGCTTACCATGGGTACTCCAACCTGAAAGGTTTCCTAGTGCAGGAAAATCATTAATTGTCCATAATAAACATGCCTTCATAAGAAAATTTTGTTGTCGATAACTGTCCCATGTAACAACCCCTTCTGACCATAAAGTTTTGAGCTCCTCAATCAATGGTCGTAAAAATACATCAATGTTGCGTCCTGGTGCTCTAGGACCAGGAATTAGGAGAGTCATAAAGATGAAGGGTTCTTTCATACACAATTCTGGCGGAAGATTGTAAACAACTATAAAGATTGGCCATATCGTGTATGTTCCACCAACAACATTATTCGGGTTAAATCCATCGGTACACAATCCGAGCCTAACATTTCTAATTTCATCAGCGAATGATGGGAATGTTCGATCTACGTGACGCCACGCTTCAGACTGACATGGATGACCCATACTTCCATCATTGCATGATTTATTATAAGCATGCCAAGTCATGTGAGTCGCTGTTTTTGATGACATGTACAAGCGCTTCAACCTGCTTGTTATTGGTAGATACCGTAACAATTTTTTGGGAATCAACGTCTTTCTTCCGGAGGTTACTCTTTCTTTATATCTACTGCTTCCACATTCACGACAATGTGTTAATTTCTCATCTTCCCGATAGAATAGCATACAGTTATTCTCACATGCATGAATTTTTATATATGGCAACCCAAGTCCTTTTGTGAGTTGTTTCGCATCATATAGGGTGGATGGGAGTCTATTACTTTCAGGCAACATTTCTTTCATAAGCTCCAGTACTCTATCGAAACAACGATCTGTCATATTAAACTCACTTTTGCAACTTAACAATTGGGTCATTGCAGACAATCGTGTTTGTTTAGTGCACCCATCCCACAACGGTGCATTTGCATCATCCAACAAATTATAAAACTGTTGTACGGTCGGATTAGGTAACCCCTCTCTCATTTCAGACACATCGAACACATTATCATTATTATCACTGCCATTATCAGCTTCTTCGACATCAGCATCGATAAACTCTTCATCCACCAACATTCTTTCACTATTTCCAGATCCTACATTCTATGATAACGGACCCATTGATTCACATACCATCTGTTCATACGCATTTACACTACTTGATTCTCCACTTGTCCCTCCATATAACTGCGATGGAAAATAGCTATGGGCCATATTGAAATTGTGCAGATTGCTATCATATTGTTCATTGTGACAGTGCCATATGTAATAGTTTGGCGTAAATCCATATCGAAACAAATGCTCTCTCACTTTCAGCTCTATTCTATAAAATCTGTTATTACATTTACGACAAGGGCATTTAATCATTTTTGACTCCTTCCCACTAAATGCAAACTGTAAAAACTCATTAACACCAGCCATAAATGCAGAATTCATATATCCATCTGTATCTGTCCTCTGGTACATCCACTCACGTCCATTAGCAGCCATTTTGGTTCCCTTGTAAAATAGACAGTAAAAACCCTCAACATAAATACATAATATATTTATTACATTTCATATAATATAAATATAATGAAAATGTAAATGAATTACTTATATATGTCATGCATATATGTCAACATTTCATAATTGAACTACCTAGCTACTCCATTAAGGTAAGGGCCCTACTCCATTGAAAGTTGTATAAGCAGTAAACCATTTTAACTGTTCCATGTTAGTAGTATTTTATGTAAATTTCGGCAGCATTTCCTTTCAGTTCCCGTTCACAGTATTTCTCAATAATATCAACTTATTGTGAAACACACGACGGGAACAATTTAGGAAATACTCTACCAAATTTCACAAACTGCTACTACGACAGGAACACATTAACTGAAATACTGCTTATACAAGTTTCAACTGTCCAACTTGGACAATCCATGATTATGTTAATTAAAAATATATCTTAATCCAATACATTTTGTTTGCCAACAATCTGAATCGGACCAATATTATATTTGTCATCAACACAATCATGGATGGAGAATCTAAGGTATAATAAATAAATACTTATTATGCAACTACATGCTGTGATAAGTCAGCTACCTAAAACAACATAAGTATATCTTATAAAAAATAAATAATTACCATTTAAATCACTAACATCTAAAGTCAACTACCTAAAATAACATAAGTATATCTTATAACAAATAAATAATTAACAGTTAAATCACTAATCTATAAATTAATTTTAAATACCTCTATTGAGTTGAAGAAGATGTTGAAGCCGAAGTGAGAATTGATGTTGAAATTGTGGCTGGGGCAAGTTGGAGAAGAGGGGGTTGGAAGTATTTATAGGCAAAATATGTAGCAATATCGTAGGTATATATGAAAAGTTAAACTGCAAGAATAGTGTAGGAAATTTGTAGTAAGTACCGTCAAAAAAATGTAGAAAAAAGAAACTGTAGGAAAATTGAAGGATTAAAATTTCTACATTTTTAAGGCACCCACTATTTTTCTGTCTTAAAACTGTAGGAAAAAAAATGCAGGAAAAGCGTCAGATAACATTTTGTCTAAAAAATGTAGGAAATAAAAATGCAGGAAAAGTGTCGGATAATGTGTTCGACGCTTTTCCTACTTATGTGGTCCCTACGCATTAATTCGCCTCAAAACCGTCAGACTAATTGCCGCCATTATTTCCCACCATCTTACTCTGACATTTGTCCTACGTTTTTTTGTGTCAGAAATTGATTGACTGAAAACCGTCGGACATAATATTTTGTCCGACAGTTTTCCTGCGAAAATTCTTCTTACATTTTTTTCCATAGGAAATTGTCGTAGCAAATACTCCTCATCCTTGTAGTGCGTGCCGGGCCGAGTTTGACCCGAGCTGGATCCGGGTTGGTCCGGGTCAACCCGGCCTAGTGGCCACCACTACTTCTGCCTACCTAGTTTCTTAATTAACCCATTTTTTGAACCTGTATCTCACCTGATGAAAAATAGACCCTTAGGATCCCACTGAATTAGCGAAAGTGAAGTTAAGGATGTCTTTTGATAATAAGTCACCTGTGTCTTTTTGTCATATTGAAAAAAGCAAGCATCTAAATCATTATTAATCGCTATTCTATCCACAAATTTCCATTACAAGTTTTAATTGATTATTTCCGGAATATGCTCCAAAGTACAATTGCAAATCTCATTCGTCCTTGCCAAAAGAAAAGAAAAAAAAAGCCACTTTTTATTAAATTCTTTAGTTCAAGAATCAGAGAGTCAAATTGTTAATCCCAAATTAAAGTCATTTTCATCAGCTGATTGCAGGTCGAGTTCGAAAAGCAATAATTTGGTACTTACTTAATACTAGTTTTTTAAGTTGCGAAAGTTTTATTTTGATCCCTAAAATTTTTGTAAAATTCTTTATATGTCAGTTTGTATTTTATTATGCAGGTTATTACCATTCATTTTTCACAAAAACATCTTAAAATTACTTTTTAGACTTATTAATGTAAAATTTCAATGAATTGACAAAGTTAGCATTTGATGAGTGAAAATTAATTATCCTAGTCAATTATATACATTACTTTCCCCTCATTGATATAGTTATATAATTTCTTATTCTTAATAGCATATGCTCTAATAACAAGTATTATGAGAGCATATTCTGTCATAAATATCATGCATCATCATTTACAGTATTGGGTAGAATTTAATTAATATTGAATAATTGCCTGCCATGCATTTAGTAGTATAAATAATAAAATAATCATAAAATATTTCAAATTGCCCCATTGACTTGACTTTCTGGTTTTGTCCTTGACAGTGGCAGGTAATCATTGAAGCCCAAAAAATCTGGCCTTGTTTCTACAATTGGGGATTGTCATGTTTGTGTTGCGGTACCTACGATCAAGGATCTCCTTTGTTTGCTGTGGTATATATATAAAGCATGATATACTTAAGGAATAAAAAAAATTTTATTTAATAAATGCAACAAGATAATAACAAGTGGCAGTTTTGTCAATTTAGAAAAGAAATCTAGTATTATTTGTATCAATGTTCCAACAATGCCCATGACCAAATTTGGTGGGTTAAAAACAAATTCAAATGAAAAATTCTAAACTTAAAAAAGAAACCTTTAAATCACCATAAATTTTAATTGTGAATGATAAATGATACATCAATGCAGTTTGCTTAATAAATTACACTTATTGAGAACATTCCTTATTAACCAATCAAAAACGGAAATTAGGCTCATCATCAGTCAAATAAAATGTCACTTTTTTGAGAAAGCATAACCAGTTTTTTTTTTCTTCATCATCTTCATTCTGCTCTGGCCATGATTTCATCTTTAACCAGTTTTGTTTCCTCTTTCCAGGATTCAAACGCTTGATCGATTCTTTAATTGTACTTACCCCTCGACTGCCTCACCGGTTTGTCTGGCAAGAGTAAACCATAGCGCCGACGGCGTCTTTCTATGCCCTGAAACTGATGATAGTTCACCGATTTTTCCCATGCCAAAGCCACAACACTTCAACGATTATGGCTTTGATCCCTAGATCGGCTATTTCCAGGGATACTCTCTGCGAGTCTCTTTTTAATTTGCCTCTCACAAACTGTCCCTACTTTGCTTCCAGGCAATAAAAATAAGACTGAAAGCGCCGTCCGCTGGTAAATCCGCTTCTTCAAAGCTCAAAGGATACTACTAGATAAATAGAAGTGAGAACCCCTATTTGTTGTTTTTGTTTTTTACTATTATTTTTAGTTTTATGGGTAGTAGGAAATTGAAGATGAAGACAGTGATGCTTTAAGAGGAGGACACAGACGATGAAAGTGATGATTGACGAGGTCGGTAACTTTTTCGTATTCCATGTTTTAGCTCTTAAAACCAATTGATGAGCTAAGGCTTAATCTCTCTCTCTCTCTCTCTGTTTTTTTTTTTTTAAGTTTTTCCTACTTTGATAATTCAATTTTGTGCACCTTGTCAGCTGCATTTGCCTTCTAGGACAGGGTTGCTGTGCTTGAAGATGAAGATGAAGATGCAGAAGATCTAGATGATTCTGGTGGTGAGGCACTTGGAGATTGGGCAAAATTAGAGACCATGCGCAATTCTCATGGTCTAGACTCAGGCATTTCTCACATTTTATAATATTTTGAATTTCCCTCCTTTTTTTTTTTTTGTCTAGACATTTGATTATTTAAACTAAGAATTATGATTATACTATATCATTCTATGTCGTGTTACTATCATAAATATGTTAAAATAATAAAAATTCTATTATTAAATGAGAATTACTTATTATTATTAGAATATGAAAATTAGTTTAGTTTTTATATATTTTTTATTCTACACTTGGTACTCATGGCAACACCTAGTACTTAAACTCTTTTGTTGAATGAGGACTTGAATGAAAAGCTTCAAGAATTTTGTAGACCAAAATTCTAATTTTTTAAAAAAATTATGGAATAATGTCTCGGTTTTGGAAATTACTTACTAATGTTGTTTTTTGTTTGAAAAGTGAAGTATTTTTTATGCTAAATTTTCTTATTTGAACAAGTTACAGGAAATATTTTTAAAAGATTGATTACGCACTAATGTTAATGTTTTTTGTTGGAAAAATGAAGCATTTTTCATGCTAAATTTTCTTCTTTGATTAATTTACGGAAATTAGATTTTTAAAAAATTAATTACATTATAAAATTTTGTTAGTGCAACAGTTATTAGGTATATACAGCTTTAGCTTCTATATTTTATTAACTCTGGAAAAAAAAATATACTCTAAAAATTCAAAATAAAGAGTTTTTTTTTCTGTTTTTCTCAGTTAGAAAAGTATTGTTTTTTTCCTACTTACATCATCTAATCAATTTAATTGATAATAATGCAGAATTTTAGTGAATAAAAAATAAAACTAACGGCCACTACTTTTTGTATAAGTAAAAATGTAATATTTATCATTTATTATATTTTATTTTAAATGATTCAAATTAGATTATTTTATGCAGTGATTAAATTTTTGTGTTTTTTCTGTATCTTGCCAATAAAAGGTATATATATATTAAAAATAAATGGCTTTTTCAAGAAAATTTATGAAAGATACTTTGTGGACTTTCTAATAATAAATTTCTAATTGGTGAAGAAATGAATGATTATAAATAACAATCAAGAATAAAACATTGTTTCAATTCTACTAAATTATTTTTGTTTTATAGTTTTTAAAATATAATAGCTAAATCATTCAATTAAAATTAATGAATTATCATGAGTTATTGTTTTCATAAATATATTATAAAATAAAAATAGGTTTTTTCAATTTTTTTTTAACTCTGGTCAAAAGTTTTAGAGTCTTGCTACACCCACCACCTTTTGCAAGCACTGCCTCTTATGTGTTTATTCTATTTTATTTTACTTTTTCTCAACAAAATTTTTTTTTTTTATCAACCATCGCTATTATACAAATAGAGATGAATCTAAAATTTTTTTATGGGTCGATATATAATTAATTTTTTATATACAATATATTTATAAAAAAACATGAATTTATGAAAGAAAATATTTAAAAAAATTTCTGGAAAATATAGTATAAAATAAAGTTAAATCAAACTTAAGTAAAAAAATGAAATGAAATGAAATAAAGCAAAAAATATGAAATAAAGTGAATTGTAATTAGGCTTCAAACAGTGTTATATATTTTCAATTGTGAGTCTATTTTATTCAAAGGGCCATTTTAGAACATAAAATAAAATATTTATATAATATTTCTTGTATAATCTTGTGCATAATAATTTGATTAAGTATGAAAAGCTGATAAAAACCATACTACAGTTTGCTTTTATGTAATGAGTACATGGATGGTTGACTTTTCATGCAATGTGGAAACTTTTCTTAGGACTTGGATGGTTGTGGCAGTTTGTTTAACAGACAGCTTATGACATGGGATCAAAATAGTAGGGAAAATTTTTTAATTTCTTAAGATGTTTAATATTGGAAGTTACTTAGGAAAGATGACATGACAATAGTGATATGAAAGGTGGTGGAAATTTTGGTGCACATAGGTGGTGTACGTAGCATTTTCAAAAGTTTCAAGGCATAAGATACACGGTAATGAGCTCTATCCAATAATTTCCCAAATCAGAACAATGAAAAAATTTAAAAAAAGGTGTCTAATATACCAACTATTGCGGTTTTGGTCAAACTTTCATTACTAATAATTAAACTCCCAATTTGAAATATTTATAAAATTATGAATATCGATATACCTTTTCCCTAATAATATTTTCTTATTTGAAGTAATCAATTTTATTAAGCATCCACACATGTTATATTTTTTTTCTTAAAGTTAATTTTTTATTTGTTCTCCTTATCCACAATATTAAAATAACACATTTGTATACACAAATCATTATTATAGTGCACTGAATAAAGACCAACCTCAAATAACGTATGAAGAATGTGACAATTTGTCCACTTGAATTTTAATATTTTTTAATATAAACATTCAACATTAATGGTTAATTTTGTTGATGGTACTTAAGTCCATGTTGGAATCAATTTGGTTCTTTTTAAATATTTGTTTTGATGATAATAAGTTTCTTAGCAATGTTTGTTTAACATTAAAGTATATACTATTTTGAATTCCAGAATCCAATTTAAAATCCTGTGGTAATGCCTGATATGTACACTAATTGAACCTTAAAAAAAAACTAAATTAATTCAAAAATTCAATTCAATGGATTCAACTTTTCGATTCCATTTTAGTTGAAACCGTATTGGTAAAAATCACTTTTAGTTCAATTTCAATTATCTTCGTAACAAGCTAAACCATTTTTTTTTTTGCCATGTACTTCAATATTTGGGCTTCCAGTAGCCCAAAAGGCTACTTAGCCACACATATATTTGAGCGACGAGTTAATATCCTATCCACCGATGGTGGGATAAAAAATTCCACTAGCAATTAAATTTAAAAACTTCTGTTCTCTCATTAACACCTTTGACATAATGGTGTTCAACTTCAATTTTAACAAAACCACTCACTTAACATTAATATTACTTTTCGATGAAAAAGAAAACTTTAATACTACGGTGCTAAACCTGCTCCTACAACCCCGTTGCAAAAAGCTTTTGTACTCAGTTGCTTCTACCTCGGCCTTTCCAGTTTTCTCTGAAGGGTCAATGGTGTGACCAACCTCTGTATCTTTGTAACCTTGCTAACATTTTTGCCAGATTATGTAGTGAATGTTCTCTTGCAAGAATTGACATATTTTCCACACATCATCCTCCTTTGATAGATTAAACAGCTTCCTAATAATATTTAATTAATGCTCTCTTTAGACCTCCCATCCTTGGTTTTTCAGTGTACAGAAAGGTTGTTATCACCATTTAACCACAATAAGGTCTCACAATGCAATAAAACCAAAGGGAGGTACCCAAAAAGAATATAAAAGAAACAAATAAGAAACTGTACAAGAATACAATTAAAAGAAAATGACTGAAAGATTAGAATTCAGGTTTTGGTTCTTCCAAATTAACTTACTATTCCTGATCTTATAAAAGTTATCAATAATACGATTTACACTTCCAAACACTTCCTAAATGGTGCTACCCTTAAAAAAAAAAAATAAACCAATACTTACCATGAAGGTTAGAAACCTCTATGCTATGGAGCACATACATCGATCACTCTCTAAAGTGAATATTTCTTTTTCTTAAATTTCTTGTTCTATTTCGAGTCCAAAGACAGCACTGCCTGAACGAAAGGATTCTTCTAGAGCATACTGCCAGTTCTGAGAACCTTGTTCCTCTTCTTCTTAATATTGTGGCTGACGGAGAGGTCGGAACGGAGAAGGGGGGCCAAGGTTGACAACAAAAGGAAGAGAGATTGAATAAGAAAACAACCTTTGGACTTGCTGACATAGAAGAGGGAGTTGCTGGGAAGATAAGAGGCATTGCCATAAGAAAGGTTCAGATCGAGGTAAAGTTGCAGGCAGTAATCGAGAACCCCATCTAGTGGCAGTGGAGCAAAATAAGACAGACATGATAAAGGAGAGTGGAGAATTGCCTCTGTTAAACGATAATTGATACTTGATCATTCTTAAATACCGTAATTGAAAAAGGTGTTAATAAGATAACATAAGTTTCCTAAACAACTGCGATGGTGGAATTTTTTTTTTTTTCACCGCCGGTGGATAGGATATTAACTTTTTGAGCGACATACATTTTCCTTTTACAACCCTTCACGAATGGTATCTTACCACTACCAATATCAATATTCCAATTTGGTGCAAGTTCAGTCACAACCCTTGCTAGAATCTAGGGCAAACTTTTTAGCAGTTTTTGTTGCTACTGGGGGAAAGGGCTTTAATGCCTAAAAAAAAGTTTTAAAAATTTAATAATATTATAAAAATTTTACTTTTAGTAAATTATTATACTTGCATAATATTAATTTTTAAATTAAATTAGCTTCAGATAAACATATAAAAATAAAATAAATTATACTATTTTAAATTGACTTAAATTAAAATAAATTAAAAATTATTACTACCTTTTTATGAGCCCCTAAGAGGCCTCTAAGCCAAACGGGCTTAGTCTAGCCCAATTTGAGCCGACTTTACAAGTATTATTTTCAACCAGCTCTTGAAAAGTTTCCAACGGTAAAGTTCATGCCATACGCCCAACGGTCGATCGAATTCAAATTGAAGCGCTCTCAAAACCCTAACCCCGAAAAGGAAACCAAAAAACTCCCAATTTCACCTAATCTCTTACTCGTCTGGCTCTGACAAGTTTACTCTGGGGAAAAATCTCTCTTTTCCATGGAAAATGTTCAGTTCTCCGATTCTCTTGCGGACCCAGAAACACTCTGCCCTGGTTCTTCAGTTTCTGATGTTGTCGACTGGGAAAAGAGCTCTGTCTGGAAGCAAGATTACGCCAATTCGGCCATTGAGGAAGAAGACTCAGATTCCCCCGTTGATTCCATGCTCTGCGACTCCAATTCAAAGCTCGTTCTCTGTGGGTTTACCAGATCTGATTGCGCAGGTTAGTTGAATTCTCTCTCTGAGTTCATAGCTTTCCAAGATTCTGCTTTTCTTGCTCTAGTTCCCAAGGACGTGTCCAATTGGTGAATTATGGGGGAGGGGACATTTGGGTAGAACATTTAACTTGTGGCTCTTGTTTTTATTAATTTTGTTGTGTTTCGCGACAGATGAAATTGTGATGTTTGTGAATGCTGGGGGTGAGGCTTCAAATGAAGTGGAGTCTGGGGTGAACTTTCTAGCTGACGCCTACTTTGAAGGAGGGAACGCTCTTCGGACTGGCGAGGAAATAACCGAGGCTGGAGATTGTCCATTTATATACAAGTCCGCAAGAGTGGGGAACTTCTGTTACAGGCTGAATTCTCTGCCTCCTGGAACATATTACATTGATCTGCATTTCTCGGAGATCGTAAATATTCGGGGAGCAAAGGGGATGAGGGAATTCAATGTGTACGTGCAGGAAGAAAAGGCAAGTTATTTGATTGGAAGGATTTTACCATGATAATTAGTCCCATTTGGTGTCCTTTCTTTCCGTTTCAGTGGCATATGAAGTCATTAATCCTAGTTACCTTGGCAATTTAAATGACAGGTCCTGTCAAATTTAGATGTCTTCTCTGTTGTTGGAGCCAATAAACCATTACAGGTTGTTGACTTGAGGGTTTCAGTGAAGGAGGATGGATTGGTTTTGAGATTTGAAGAAGTTAATGGAAGCCCTATACTTTCTGGAATTTGTGTGAGAAAAGCTCCAAAGACATCAGGTAATTGTATATATGTACTTGTCTTCCTTGCATCATCGCAAGCTTAACTACTGACTAGCTAACTAACTGAATGTTGGGCTCCATTCATGTCCGAAAACAGCTAATCAGCTATCACATGAATATCTTAGATGCAACAACTGTGCTGCTGAGATAGATGTTTCTTCAGCTGAGGTTTGGCATATCATATTCAGACACGATTGCTTTAATTATTTGATGGTCTGAGCTTCACCTGTGTATTTACACTTCTATCGGGCCTTGCAGAAGAAACTTATGCGAATGAGGGCTACAGATAAGTATGAGAAAAAGATTCATGAGCTCACTGCACAGTGCCAACTCAAAACAAATGAGTGTCATGAAGCATGGATGTCATTGGCTGCTACAAATGAGCAGCTGCGGAAGGTCAGAATGGAGCTTGACAACAATATTTTCCAGACACGCTCACTAGGTAATTTTGGAGAATTCTTGTTCATTAATCATATACTGAAATTGAAGAGGTAATATGCAGTTAGTGTGTAACAATTTTTTACTGAATCTAAAGGAGATGCCCCTTTCACATTCAATTTAGTAGAGCCTTCAAACGTTTATTCCCAATGGGTCATCATTTGGCTTTGGTCAGAGAGCCATATTATTAGAAGTATAAATGCAGAAGAAATCATCGTATTTGAAACTAAAAACCTTGATAGAACCCTTGTTAAGCCGCAAACAGATTTGAGACTATCATACTTCTGTGTTTCCTCTACATGGAAAGTTTTGAGATGGTGATGAACGAAGATATTATTATGGCTGTACCAGTGTTTGGAATTTAAATTTGCTCAGTGGAGTAAAATCAAGATTGCCCATTTAACAGTCGTTTCTGGATACAAAATACATGGTTGGTGAATGTTGCTCGTTTTCTAGATATTCAATGAAAGAGAAAAAAAGTACATTTTGGTGTATATGTGTTTATATATTATATTCTTGTTAGTTTGTCTTTTAATCTAACAATATGGTGTGTTATTAGATGAAACTGTGGGGAAACAAGCAGAGAATCTGAGGGATATTAGTACCAAGTATGAGAGAGATAAGAAGCACTGGGGAGAGGCAATCAATCACTTACAGGAGAGAGTAAAGGTTTGTGATTTAATCTTTCCTAAAGTCACCAAGTACAGATATAATATTTAAGTATTTGATAAGTGATATTTAAGTGTTTTATAAGTGATGATTGATCATTTTCTTTTTGTAATTTCATTGCCTCCAGACAATGCAAAATGAACATTCTCTGCTATCGCGCGAGGCACATGCATGTGCAGATTCGATACCTGATTTGAGTAAAATGGTAGCAGGAGTTCAAGCGCTAGGTAGGTTCTTAATGTACTTTATTCCTTTGCTAGAATTTTATCCAAAAAGGTCTAACAGATTGCTTCTGCAGTTGCACAGTGTGAGGATCTCAAATCAAAATATAGTGAAGAGCAAGCAAAGCGAAAGGAGCTCTACAATCAAATACAAGAAAGTAAAGGCAAGTTTCCTTTGCCTGCTGAAATGATATATCCCCTTTCATCACAGTCTTAATGTACAATATTAACCATTCCTTACTGTGGTGTATATCAAATAACAGGCAACATCAGGGTCTTTTGCCGATGCCGTCCACCAAGTAAGGAGGAGATATCAGCTGGCTGCTCAACGGTAGTAGACCTCGATGCAGCAAAAGATGGAGAACTAGGAGTTCTAACAGGCGGCACCACCAAAAAGATGTTCAGGTTTGACCGGGTCTACACACCAAAAGATAACCAAGGTATACTTCCGAGAATTCCGCCTACCAATTATGCTATGAGAATGTATAATGAGGTGGAGTCCAGTTAATTAATTGTTTGTTTGGCCAAACAGTTGACGTGTTTGCGGATGCTTCACCATTGGTGACCTCAGTGCTAGATGGCTACAATGTTTGTATCTTTGCCTATGGGCAAACAGGGACAGGAAAGACATTCACAATGGAGGGGACTGAGCAGAACAGAGGAGTCAACTATAGAACTCTGGATCATTTGTTCCAGGTTGCGAGGGAAAGAAATGATAGTTTTAGGTATAATATATCTGTAAGTGTTCTTGAAGTCTACAATGAACAGATCAGAGATTTGTTAGCTACAACACCAGCATCAAAGAGGTAAAAGTTTGTATGGTTGTGAGCATTTGGTAGTAGAATTGCCTGGACAAAGTTGTGCAATTCTTTAAGTTCTCTTACAGTAATGATATGTTGCCCATTACATCTTTGTTGGCTCATTAGGTTGGAGATAAAGCAGTCTGCTGAAGGCTCTCATCTTCCTGGGATTGTGGAAGCTGAAGTTGATAACACCAAGCATGTTTGGGATGTATTGCAGGCCGGAAGCAATGCAAGAGCTGTAGGATCAAATAATGTAAATGAGCATAGTAGCCGATCTCACTGGTACAAAATCAAGTTTTATCTCTCCATGAAGATTTCGAACATATATTGAAACTAATTCGGGCTTAAGAAAACTTGTCATGACAATAATCTTCTCTCTTTTGTCCCCAATTTATGCAACAGCATGCTTTGTGTAACGGTAAGAGCAAAGAATTTGATGAATGGTGATTACACCAAGAGCAAGCTTTGGCTGGTTGATTTGGCAGGCAGTGAGAGGCTTGCAAAAACGGATGCACAAGGGGAGAGACTCAAGGAAGCTCAAAACATAAATAAATCCCTTTCAGCTCTGGGCGATGTCATCTATGCTTTAGCAACGAAGAGTAGTCACATTCCATACAGGTATGTGCATGTGCGTGTACCTTCTTTGTTATTTGACATATTGAAGATGTGCAAGCTTGATTGACATGCGGCATCTGCTGTCAGGAATTCGAAGTTGACACATCTTCTTCAGGATTCGTTAGGTAAATTTTATCTTGCTAACTAGAGTTAGCCAATCCCAACCAGCATATTTAGTTGCTTAGATATTGTATCAGAACTTGATTTCCTCTCAAGTAAAGAGAACCTTAATAATGTGCTTGCAATATTGCGAACAACATTTAATTATTCTATGCTCATCTGTAGGGGGTGATTCCAAAACCCTTATGTTTGTGCAAATAAGCCCTTCAGAGAAGGACCTGAGCGAAACCGTAAGTTCATTAAATTTTGCAACTAGAGTTCGAGGAGTGGAGCTGGGTCCTGCAAAGAGGCAGGTTGATACAAGTGAGCTTCAGAAGTTAAAGATGAATGTATGTCTGCCAGCTGGGTTAATATTCAGCACTAAAATTCCTTCAATACTTCTCTTTGTATTAAGTTCTGATAAAGAGTTAAAACTGTTTTACATCTGAAAACAAAAGCTTGATAAAGCCAAACAGGATAGCAGAGCCAAGGATGAATCTATAAAGAAATTGGAAGAGAACTTACAGAGCCTGGAGAGTAAGGCCAAAGGCAGAGATCAAGTGTATCGATCACAACAAGAAAAGATCAAAGAATTTGAAGGCCAGCTAGAGCTGAAGAGCGCAGTGCACGGCCAACTTTCAGATAGACTGAAGGCAAAGGAAGATCTTTGCACTAGTCTTCAGACCAAGGTTTCTTTTCAAATTGACACTTCATTACATCAACAGATTTTTCCATAGTAAGATGAATCGAATGTCTGGGCCATTCATAGCTGCTAATTAAGGTTTAATGTTTGCTGAAGGTCAAAGAACTGGAAACCAAGCTTATAGAGCAACAGGAGTTGGACCACTCGGTTTATCAACAGGTTCAATACATTCTGCCAGGATCAATTTGTAGAATAATGTGGTTTCAAAAGGAGATAGCTGAATAGCTTGGCCTTTTCTTAAGCAGGTGGAGGAACTAGAAAAGAAGCTGAAAGAGCAGGTGGAGGAGTCTGAATCTCATTCTGTGGCCTTTCAAATTAAGGTTTGTATTTCACACATGCTACCCTGTGTATATGATATTTTTCCACAAAAGTACATTATATTTGCTTATTGGGCTTCTGGTTCTAGATTAAGGACCTTCAGACAAAGCTGAATGAGCAGAACCAAAATCCAGAAACCCTCTTACTTCACCAAGAGGTAATAGCTTCACAAGCATTTGGATTTTGATCGTTTCGACATTTCTTTTATTGAGATGGTACATTTTATCATCTGCAAGATTTTTTCTTTTCTGTGGTTCCAAGGATCCTTAAAACAAATCTTTACTTCCTTTCAGATTAAGGAGCTAAAAGACAGACTGAGAGAACAAGAGAAACAGCTGCAATGTGCGCTAGCTAGCAAGTTTGCAGACGAGGTACGGGCAACACCTAAAGAAGTAAAATCATATGTAAAAGATGAAGAGGTTGAGCCTTGTATCCTAAGGTCGTCAAGTTCGGTTAATATTCCCTCGAATAGAGGCCAAACAAAGCCAAGAGTCAGTGATCATCTTATCAGAAGGAAAAGATACTCTAGAGAAACAGAAAACGGTGCAGTCCTACCGACTTCTCTTAACGATAAAAGGGCTAGGAAGTCAGACCCCCCAAAAGTCGCCAGAGTTGCAACAGTTTCAAAGCCTGCCGCAGCTGCTCAAGGACACTTACCTTCGAGGAGAATCGTCGGAGATCAGACCCAAAGAGTAAAGGAGCAGCAAGATGCTAGGAAGAAGATTTGGTCAAGATAATAGAAAGGGAGGGACATTATTCTTCTAACTCTACCTTTAACCTCTCTCTTGACACATTCATGTATATCGAAAGACACAATTGTTTGTCTCAGCAGGTGTGTAAAAACAAATGGCCTCAAAACTACTTAATGACAGATAGATTGTGCATACCAAACAATTGACCTCAAGATTTCTTTCATGATAAGAGATAGATTTTGTGTAACAATTCATGTTGTTGCTAGAATTATTGTAGTCAAAATGTGACAAGTTTATATGTTAAAAAGAACTTGGTCATTGTCTGGCAAGATTAATATTGATAATAGAAATTTCAGCACTCAATGGAAGTACCCATAACAATACTCAATCACAAAGGGAAAATCAATGTTCCAATGACCCGCAAAAGCTTCTAAACAAATTGCGCACCTAGATCTGAGACAGAATTGCACCTAGATGATTTTATTCACCAACTGAAGCAGAGAACACTGTCAAAACTTCAAAATCACATTGTCATTACAGTCCCAATTTTGCCGTTCAAAAGATCACCATAAAAATAGCTCTTTCTAGTTGGTAGGCTTCAGAGTCTTGCCAAGGTCGATGACAAATCGATATTTCACATCTGCTTTAGCAAGGCGCTCCATGGCAGTGTTCACATAGTCCACTGGTATGACTTCAATATCTGGCTTTATGTTAAATTTGGCTGCAAAATCGATCATCTCTTGGGTCTCCTTCATCCCCCCAATGATACTGCCCCCAACAATCTTCCTCCCTGCCAACAGCCAACCCTTTGTTAATTTTATAAGCTAAGTTTTTTCAATGAATATCCAATAAAAAAAAGCGACTTTTTTTCCCAGTTTTCTTGGCAGTCAAGAAAATGGAGCAAAAAGAAATAAAACTGAAGAATCATGTGTGTCGACTTACCCATTATCAAAGGGAAGGCTGGAAGTTCAAGAGGCTTCTCTGGGGCACCAACCAGAACAAGCTTTCCATGAGATTTCAGCAAACCAAGCAAGGGCATAATAGGGTGCACTGCAGAGACTGTGTCTATAATCCCATCCAGTGTGCCCATTGCAGCCTACACAAACACAAAGACAGAGTATAAACATCATGGTACAACTGACTTAACCGAAAGAATTAAAACACAAAGATTGATTGCGGACAATAGATTTCTCAATACCTGCAGCTCATCCTGCTCACGGCTAATTAAAAACGCATCAGCACCAAGTTTCTCCAGAGCTTCCTTCTTTTTATTAGGGGAGCTACTAATGACTGTGACCTTGATCCCCACAGCCTTGGCAAACTTGACAGCAACATGGCCTAAACCCCCCAGACCAACCACACCAACATGCATTCCGGGTTTATCAAGTCCATAGTATTTCAAGGGACTATACACAGTGATTCCGGCACAGAGAAGAGGGGCTGCAGCATCAAGTGGAAGGCTGTCTGGAATGCTAACAATGAAGTGCTCATCCGCAACCATCGAGTCAGAGTAACCTCCATAAGTTATTGTTCCATCATAGTTCTTGGCTGCATAAGTGAGCACCATTTTGGGGCAGTAGTTCTCAAGGTCATTCTTGCAATTGTCGCAGGAGTGGCATGAATTCACCATGCACCCAACTCCTACTCTATCACCAACTTTGAATTTTGTCACTTTACTCCCCACCTCTGTCACTTCACCAACAATCTCATGCCTGCGTACCGGATACAATTTTTAGTTTCAGTTTTACTACATGGTAAATAAAGACCCCTAGAGCCCAAGTTTAGGAAATTCAGGTTAGTTTTCTGAATGATCCTTTTACATCACAAACATGTGCCACATGCCAAGATGATCGATAAAATAAGTAAACTCATTCACTATATGAGCCAACTGCTGGAAATCGACATATCTGAAATCATGAGGGTAAATTTGGTACACTTAATATTGAGCCAAAAGGGAACATTCAGATTTGAACTAATCAACAAGTCTTCCAAGAATTTGTGGGAAGAAAGGGCTGGGTAACGAATCAAATTTAGTGGCATGTAGCTTCCATACTTCAAATGAAAGCCACATCCTGTGTGTACTTCCCTTTTCAATATTTTACCAACCTTTAGTTTGTCACTTTGCATCAACATGGGGAAATATGTAAGCCACATAACAAGTTTCTCTGCTACGTCCCCACAGTTAGAACACAGCTTTTATATGTCGTTTCCTTTCCCATTCCACATTCGGTTACACATTCAAGATGAAGTTGAAAGTGGCCCACAAAGTGGCCCTAGACACTTGGCAAAAGTTCTCTCCTTTCTTTATGACCATCTATCTGAATCTTGTTTCCACAGCCACAAAATCACCGAGATCAATATTAAGAAAAGTCCCCCCACCCCACCAACAAAAGAGAAAAAAAGAGAAAAATTTACAAATGAGAGTATTGCTGCATATTTTTTACCAAGGTAAAAAGTATCTTTACTTCACAAGTATTCATCATATGTCCAAGTTAATTTAAGCACTAAGACTAATTCCGAAATCTAGTGGGAGAAAGAACAAGAGAGAACAAGTAGAATAGAATCATGGGTCATTCTTCATATCTGGGCCCAACCTCAACTATAGCACCACAAACAAAACAACTAATCGAAAATCAGCTTTCATCAAAGCAGCAAAGTTCGGTTTCAAACAAGTGGAGAAGTGCGACATAGAAAATGAGTAAATTATTGTAATTTTCCCTTTGATGTTGAAACTAGTATTTTTATTAAATTAATGAAGAAAGGTAACCAACAAAATTAAGTATTGAAGAAGACAGGAAAATATAAACTGCTGACCCAGGAACAATTGGGTAGATGGTATGGCCCCAATCATTCTTGATCATGTGGAGATCAGAATGGCATATGCCACAGTAAAGCACTTTGAATCTTACATCCTTCTCTCCTGTAGCTCTGCAACAAACATGCTTTAAATCAATAATGCCTCTATCCAAAGAATTCAGACAAAACCAACCAAACAAATTATAATATCCATTGCACTGAAAAGGAAATTTAAAAGAAAAAAAAAAATCAAACATAAGCTTTTGTACATAATTTAATGTCACCTCTATTTGTCCTACAATGTGGACTACTAATTCTCCAACACAAATAAAATCAAATAACCCAACGAAACGTTCAAAACCTGCAGAAAAGTTCTCTACTCTATCTAAAGAAAAGAAAAATTGGTGTGGGTGAATCTCGTCTACATCTAACATCTTTGTGATTGGTCTCTCCAATCACCGAAGACAATCTCATTCTATGAAGATTGAAGATCATGTTCAGGGAATATCGGTTTTGTTGCAACCGAAACAAAAACCAAAAACAAAAGAAAAAAAAAAGAATGTAAGAGGGAAGAATAAAAAAGGTACCTCCGGGGGAAGTTGAAGGGAGAAAGGTGGCCGGAAGCGTCTCTGGCAGCCCACCCAAAAGACGGTACTGGGTACTCTTGCTCTGCCGGGTTCCCCATTACTGCTGTTCGGTTTCTTTTCCTGAGAATAGCGGAGAGAACGAAGAACAAGAAGAGGCTCTGGCTCTGGCTCTGGCTCTGCTGGATGGATGGAGAAAATCGCAGCGAGGTGTGGTGTGTATATATAGGTGAAATTTGAGGAAGGCACTGGGGGTCTCAGGGCCTCCGCTGACGTAGACGGTGACCTACAACTGCTGTCACTGTAGCATTTTATGAAGGAGTGGTCATTTACTTTTCCTAACCATGTTTCGTTTCTGAGCGAAAAGAGCGACTAATTGATGAAATGTTTTCTCTTTTTTTTTTTTGTCACAATAAATTAATGTTTTTTTAATATATATTTGCCATTTAAGGAGTTTCTTTTACCATAATGATGTGTCTCTATTTTTTTTATTTCTTTTGATACAAGGAAAATTGTAAGAGAAAATCTATTAATAAGCCTATTTAGATTCCACCCCACCCAATCTAAGTTTACCTTTTGACTATAAAAAAAAAAATTACAAGTCAGAATTTAAATTCTGACTAATTATAAGAAATTGTTGGTATCATGTTAATTTATGCTAACCATCCAGGCTTGTGGATTTCTAGAGTCTTACAATTTCTAAAATTTTAATACATCCATTATTCCAAGGCATATATATAAACAAGAATTTTGCTCATGACTAACTATTCAATCTTGTGGATTTTAGAAGTAATTTTTTTTTTTATAAGATGTGAAAGTTTCAAAGGAGAAATCTAAAAGCCAAGAGGGCCATGAGGAATAACTTTTTTTGTAATTTGCATCTCTATATATAGACTTTATAGTGTAATTGTGTGAGAGTGGGTGTAGATGTTATTAGTAGTAGCAAGGGATCCATAGATCTATGTAAGGGCTGTAAGGTATTCTTCTATAGTAATATATGTACTTTATCTAAGTAAATTTCTCTCATGAGTAGATATAAGCTAATTAAAAACTGAATCACATTAAATATTATATTTTTATGTTTAACTATATTTATTGTTTCACTCATGGTTTTTAAATTCATACTATATTGGCCCAGAAACAATATGGTACAGCTAGAACAAAAGGCTATCCTCTGTACTGGATTGTACCGACAAGTACTGAGCATACCAACTGTCTTACCCCGTACTGACCGTACTGTCTTGGTATTGGTCATATATATATATATATATATATATATATTATTTTTTAGTGTTTTTGATTTTTTTTGGTAAAATATTTTATAAGTATATGTAATTGATTGGTTTTATATCAAACATCTACTATTATTTGAAAGAAAATTTGTACTTTCATATTTTTTATCCCTTAAAAATTATGGTTCTAATATATATAGTGAAATATTTATACAAGAAAAACTCTTAATTAATCAATATACATATAACCTACCCTTTATACTTTTATAATCTCAAATTTTGGTATGTACTATGTGTTGATATATATATATATATATATATATTTATATACCTAAAATATTAAAAATCAGTACATCAGAAATAATATAATATGGTACTAATACTATATCATACCATAAAAAAATAATATACTATTCAATATGAGATTTAAAATATTAGTTTTTCTGTACATGAAATGTCTGGGGAATATTTTACTAATATAGAAAAAGTCACGCTTATGAGGCTGCTTCTCTTCCGTCATCCAACCAGCTTCTTTCTTCAACTTATACTACAATTGGAAATGGAGGGAGAAAGGGCAAGAGAGATATGATGGTGATGAAAAATGAAATTAGAGAGAGAGAGAGAGAGAGAGAGAGAGATGACAATGAAAATGAAATTAGAGGCAGGGCGGCTCGGTTCGTCTCCTTAACTTTTGACCTTTTCTACTGATTGAATTTTTTAGTTTTTTTTGGTAAAATATTTTATAAGTATATGTAATTGATTGGTTTTATATCAAACATCTACTATTATTTGAAAGAAAATTTGTACTTTCATATTTTTTATCCCTTAAAAATTATGGTTTTAATATATATAGTGAAATATTTATACAAAAAAAATTCTTAATTAATCAATATACATATAACCTACCCTTCATACTTTTATAATCTCAAATTTTGGTATGTACTATGTGTTGATATATATATATATATATATATATATATGTTTATATACCTAAAATATTAAAAATCAGTATATCAGAAATAATATAATACGGTACTAATACTATATCATACCATAAAAAAATAATATACTTTTCAATATGAGATTTAAAATATTAATTTTTCTGTACATGAAATGTCTGGGGAATATTTTACTAATATAGAAAAAGTCACGCTTATGAGGCTGCTTCTCTTCCTTCATCCAACCAGCTTTTTTCTTCAACCTATCCTACAATTGGAGATGGAGGAAGAGAGGCCAAGAGAGATATTATGGTGATGAAGAATGAAATTAGAGAAAGAGAGAGAGACAGATGACGATGAAAATGAAATTAGAGGCAGGGCGGCTCGGTCCGACTCATTAACTTTTCACCTTTTCTGCTGATTGAATTTTTTAACTCGCCCCCTTATTGTTTAAAATTTCAACTTTGCCCTGTACCGAATTGGCTTGTTCGTATTTGAATCTTTCCCCTTGACACTTCACTTCCTACAACTGAACTCTTCTATACCATCAATCTCCCTCATCCAAAACCAATACTCCTATAGACATTTGAAACAACGACCGAAAATGGGAATGAAGTCTTCTCCCACTAATGTAGCTATGCTACGCAATTTGTTTTAACTCATATTAACTTAATTTAAAATGATTATTTTATTTTTATATATTGTTTACTCAAAACCTTTAAGGGTCAATATTATGTTAGTGTAATAATTCATTTTATTAAATTTTTATAATTTTTTCTCTTTAATGCTTAAAAAATCATAAGAATCTAATAATATCATAAAAGTTTTACAGTCAATAGATTATTAAACCTAAATAATATTAGCTTTGAAATAAAATTGATTTCAAGAGAAAAACTCTTAATTAATCTATATACATATAACCTACCATTCACACTTTTATAATCTCAAATTTTGGTATGTTCTACGTGTTGATATGTTGTGTGTGTACCTAAAATATTAAAAATCAATACATAAAAAATGATATGATATGATATTGACACTGTACCATACCATCAAAAAAATAATATATTATTTGATACAAAATTTAAAACATTGGTTTTGCAGCACATTAAATGTCCGGGGAATATTTCGCAATAATATAGAAAAAAGTCATGCTTATGAGGTTGTTTCTCTTTCTTCATCCAACCAGCTTCTTCCTTCAACCTATGCTAGAATTGGAGATGGAGGGGGAAAGGGCGAGGGGAGAGATGGTGGTGATGAAAATGAAATTAAAGAGAGAAAGAGAGATGATAACGATGAAAAAAAAATTAGAGGCAAGGCAGCTCGATTCATCTAAATAAAGATGTCAATGAGTCGGATTTGAGTTGGATGAGGGTATTTTCACATTCTATATGTGACATTAAATGCTCTACCTGCATCCTAACCATCCCCCGTTGGGTGGATGATTTCATCCACATCCTACTTATTTTTAGACGGGTTGGGTCAAGTAAAACCAATCCACTTACCACACCTCCACAACCATAATTTTATTAAGTCATGTCATGTCTAATTTTACATCTGTTACTATTAAAAATATTTATTATACCTTATCTATCAAAACAACTCATACTTGTTTTTAATTCCATATAATTTATCTATTATACTTTTATTTTCATCACATAACTAATATTAAAATGTTATACACACGCGGGCGCGCACGCGCGCGCACACACACATATATATATATGGGTCAGACGTGGGGCAGATGAACCCTAAACCTGCGTCTTACCCAAACCCGATGGCGGCTGGAAAAAGAAAAACTACATTAAACTCAAAACCGATCAATTACTAAAAAACCCAACCTATTGGATCGGATGCAACCGGATGCCTACCCGCTTGAACATCCATTGGCTCCCTATGTTTAAAGGCTCCTCAATGAGACCCTCAACTTTTAACCTTTTTTGCGGATTAAATATTTTAACTCACCTGCTTATTATATAAAATTTCAACTTTGCCCTCTACCTAATTAGCTCATCTATAT
This sequence comes from Aquilaria sinensis, assembly GCA_005392925.1. Taxonomy (NCBI): domain Eukaryota; kingdom Viridiplantae; phylum Streptophyta; class Magnoliopsida; order Malvales; family Thymelaeaceae; genus Aquilaria; species Aquilaria sinensis. The sequence goes on from SMDT01000332.1 coordinate 63,489, forward strand.
CTGAATCTCTCTCCATGACACTTCACTTCCTATAGGAAGATTCTAAAATACGTAACTCATAACCATACCCCTTATTTTTACACTATCGGATTAACAGATAAAATGTTTTGGTAAGACTCTGTTTTACAACTAGAAGTCTTAAACTTTTAACACTCTAGTCCCTAAAGTTTATTTTCAGTCCTATTTCTTTGATTTAAGAATTGATCAAACTTCCAAAGCTTTTCTCCCTTAGTAATTAAACACTATTGTTAAAATCTTTTCACGAATATCACCTAAGTCGTGTAGCAACTATAAGACCCGTTATTGAGTTGAAAGGGCAGTAAGATTGTGTAAGATGTTGATAGATATCTAGTAAAGATTTCAACACTAATTAATTGGGCTTTTTGACCAAGTCACGTAATAACCGTAAGACCCGTTGTTGAGTTGAAAGGGCAGTAAGATTACGTAAAGCATTGACAAATATCTAGTAAAGATTTCAATACTAATCAACTGGGCATTTTGGTATCAGAGCCTTTAAATGTTTTAAGAAGCACATGATATATTGGCTGGAAACTGTCTCGTGCCCGCTTTCGAGCAGCTTAACCTAGTGAAAATGGTCTAACTAAGTAACAACGGCCCATACCATGTTCTTAAGAAAATTGCAAGTTTTCAAAAAAAAGGTCATTCTTTGCAACTTTTGAAAGAGTTTAAGGAAAAGAAAGAAAAAAAGTGGTATCAATACAGGTTGGGTATTTTAGAACGGTCATTCCTACAACTAAACCCTTTTCCATCATCCGTCTCCTTCCTCCAAAACCAATACTCCTAAAGACATTTGAAACAACGACCGAAAATGGTGATGAAGTCTTATCCCACTAATGTATTTCTAACTCATGGTAACTTAATTTACAATAACTTATTTTATTTTTATATTTTTTTTACTCAAAACCTTTGAAAGTCAATATTATATTGGTATAATAATCGATACAAAAAAAATCATCATATTATTAAATTTTTATAAATTTTTTTTAATGCTTAAAAAATCATAGGAATTTAATAATATTATAAAAAAATTCACAATCTATGGATTATTACACAAATAATATTGGTTTTGAAATAAAATTGGTTTTAGGAGAAAAAACTGTAAAAATAAAAAAAAATTAAATTAACTTAGATTAAAATAAATTCACTAGCGATTACAATTGTGGGAAATTTAATTGATAAATTCTTTGTGACTAATTTACTACCAAAATTCACCGGTTCACACGTGATAAATATTGTTCATTAATTTTTCCTGACATTTCTATGGTTCAAAATTGGCTCTACATTTCCCAACCATTCAGCTACTATTATGCAACCAAGTGTTAGTGACCACTTTGTTCGTTTTTTATTCGTAGCTTTTTGCAGTTATTTTAGTAGGAAACAGCCGGCGTAACAATAAAATGGTTTTTTTTTTTTTTTTCTAGAATTTTCAAATTCCGCCGTCTTTGGTCCGCCTAATTAATACTACTTTAGCAACTGGGAAAAGGTTCGCCGAGGATCTGATCGAGAACGTCATGCGCAGCGCACGAGTTATGTAACTTTGGCAACTTAGATTTCTTACGTCTTAATTTTGACTGAGGTTTTTTCGCTATTTAAATTATAAACATTAATACCGTTCACCTTTTCAGCCTACTTAAATAAAATATGTGCTGTTATGTGTACTATTTCTGTTATAGAAATATTTATTTAGGTTATATAAGAAATGAAATGAAGACAAAAAATGATAAATGATTAACTAACCACTTATCCCACATAACCCTTTAATTTTGGCTGTTTGAATTTAAAATCAAAAGGGCTAGAATAATGATAAAGAACATGAATAGAATAACCGGCTTCCTTCACTTCAAGATCCATGCACTTTGAACAGGGCCGAACTCAATGTTGTGTCATCTGATAGCAATGACCAAAATGGGATTTACAGTTACGTTAACATTGATACTAGTAATGCTGTCAACAGTGTTCTCGATCATTTAGTTTCAAGTGCAGCTATAAATGACTATTCCGTGTTCAAGGATTTTGATTTCGGAATCCTTCTAATTCTCTAGTTATGCTCAAGATGTTTGGTCTTAAGTGACCTAAAGCGTGAGAGAGCGAGAGCGAGAAAACACAAACAGTAGTAAGAATGCATCACATTTTAAAACTTAAGTAGGTAAAAGTACTATAAAAATAAGAGCAGGAGCAGCAGTTGAAAGCAAGAGCCGGAGCAGCATCTAAAATAGAAGGATTATGTCACCTACTTTAGTCTCACACTTTCATCAGTTCCCAAGTGTTTTCTTGACCTGGAAACTTTGTTTGTACTTCATCAAGTAATGCAAAGCTTGAAACTGATCTTCTACATAATAACTCATGCTAGCATATGGCTCCACATGTGAGCACATATACTAATTAAGGTATGAAAATGTATTAGCCTTTTTTATCAACCTTTTAAAGCATCAACATCAGCTATTGAAAGCGTAAATGTTGCTGTAAAAACTTGGTTTTAAGCCTGTTACTAAAGGTCACAGGTTTTGTTAACTACTAAAAGTTGATATTTCTATGTTACATATATATTTTGCAATGCTTTTAAGTTTATTCAATGTGCTTAACAGGTTCAAAAAGCCAAATCTATTGGGAGGTTAATCAATCTTGCTAGTTTTAACAACTATGAGGAACTAATTTCTGCAATCAAAAGCATGTTTAAATTGCAATCAAAACCAGTTTCAAAGTTTAAAGGCTGAGTGAGAAGCCAAAGTTCAAGAGGTAAATGGTCCAAGTTGGCAAAGTTCAAGCCACAAAAAGGGGTATCAATGCTTCATCTCTAAGCATGATCATATATCAAGTAAAGTGTCATGCATTTTTTACCTATTGTGACAAAAGAGCTCCATGTTTTCCTTACACGTTAGACCAAACAAAACACATTATACTAAACTAAATAACTATCATAGTTCATGGATGTCTCTCTTAATCTCTATTTGCCATAACTTTTTCTTTGGCCAATTCTGACCAATGATATTTCAAAATTTCCTTTTCTCTTATCTATGATCTCTCATTCTCAAACTTTCTTTGTAGCAACGCTAACCCAAATAGGGTCACCCCATTTTAAAACCTTTCATGCATCTAGTTATTAATATACAATGCACTATGCATGCACTTGTTTCGACTTAAATTTTGCTCTAAGAAAAATAAATCAATTGAGAATGTTGCCAACATTTATAAAACATAACTAAAAGAGAAGTCAAAACATGAAAACATGGTGAATTCAACTACAAGTAATAATAATGCACGTGCATCATTATACAAATAAAGACTATGTACATGCCTAAAACCAACTTATTAACTACTTGATCTAAGAATATCAGAGGCTAAACTAGTATACAAATGTATACCAAAAAGTTACTACTGAGCTGCATGCTCCAACTATGCCTTTCATTGTACCACTAGCCTCTGTAAGGCCATAAACAACTCTAGTTATCAATAAATAACTTAACTAGTAAAACTAGAATCATTAAAATTCATTAGGTGGTTTACCTATACACAAAACACTAGCTCGACAACCTTTCATGGTTGTCTGCTCCTTGTAGATGAAATCTGCATAATAATGTTAAATGGAGTAAGAATATGAAGATTTCTAGTAAGGGATTTAGGTACATGCAAAGAAAAACTTAAGGACACACATATATATGTACATATTGTATGTAATCTACTGTGGGCCCTATGTAGTTTAAGGGCTAACATATGTACATACTTTTGGGTTATAACACCCCATATCTCACTTGAGAGAAATGTAGGAAGTCTTATATGGATATATAGATACAAGTTCCAAAACATAAGCACATAGTACTTATCTTTTTCATAAATGATAACTCGTGTGGTGTAGGTAAGTGTTTCATTGACTGATTTTAGACTTGAGTCATTAGATATGGTATCAAAGCTGACCAGGGGCCACAACAATGTGGCATAGTGGGTGTGCACATGTATCGTCTACCAGGACTGATACTAAATTAGATATGCTACTTTATCATAGGCTAAGTAGTCCTATTAGAGATGTTTCTAGTCTAGGGGGCTAAATAATTTGAGTGACTCCAATAAGGACGTTAGGTACATAAAGAGGGAGTTTGTAATACCCCATATCTTATATGGAAAAGATGTAAGAAGCCTTATGTGGATATATAGACTCAAGTTCCAAAGCATAAGCACCTAGTGCATATCCTTTTCATAAAGGATAGCCCATGTGGTATGGGTAGATATTTTGTTGACCAGTTCTAGACTTGGGTCATTACACCTCTCCTCATCATAGTCCTTGCATGGACACCACCCTGTGCCTAATAAGTTCTGGCCTTTAACTTACCCTTAGCAAGCCTTAGTTCTTTAACATCCTAGTGAACTAAGCTCACTAAACATCCTTCCTTTTGTAGATGTACAAGTAACATGGTAGATGCTTTTTACTTGAGTTACAAGGAACTCACTAGGTGTACTAAACCTTCACATAATGCCTTAAGCTTTTAGGCTTGCCTAGGCCACTAGTGTATTAGGCTTTTACCCTTACTAGGTGTACTAGGCTCCCACATTGTGCATCAAGCTAATAAGTTTACCTAAGTCAGTAGTGTGTTAAGCCTCTATTAAACATGCTTACTAAGGGCGTACTAGGCTTATACTTGTGTCTTAAGTCACATTTATCTAGGTTACAAATACATTAAGCTTTCACCCAAGGTGCCTAAGGTGCACTAAATTCTCACTTGTACCTTAAGTTACAACATGTTTAGGCCTCAAGTGCATTAACCTTCACTCGACCTGCTTATGGGCACTAGGTTTAACTTGTACCTCATATAGCAACTAGATCAGGTCACAAGCATACTAACCTTCACCCATCCTACATAAGGTGTACTAGACTTTCACTTGTGACTCAAATTACACTCTACCTAAGTCACACGTACACCTTCACAAGAGGCACTTCCCTGTCCACTATTACTTGGTCACTTTACTAAGCTGATGTTTAACTAGTCATGGAGAAACTTAGTCAGCTTAACTAGGGTCCCCCGAGGTCCCCTAAGCCCTTAAGGACTACCTTGCGCATGAACTAGGCCTCTCAAGCCCAATGTGAATGCACTATGTCCTTGGTGCGTACACATTCTAATAGCCCACTCATTTTGGAATTGGTGCATACACATCATGCATGTTGTGCATATGCACTATATGTTCCAAAGTGTCATGCGAATGCATAGCCCTTATGGTGTGTTCACATTTCTTACTGAGCAAGAGATATGTGGTTCTTCATGATGCCTATGCACAATAGGTGTCTTTCTTAAGCCATTTCAAGCTCTAACTCACTAAATTAAGCTCCACAACAAATATACAAACCACATACATTAATTTATCACACAAATAACTAAATCCCTTACCTCAATTCACAAGAAAAAGCAAAACCAAGCACAAAATATCTTTTAAGGCCCTTCTATGTTTCCAAGCAAAATCAACACATAAGGCACCAATTCAGTCTCATTCACACTAGACCTATCTTATACAACCTCAAGAAACCTATAGCAACTCAAGAACAAAAAGGGCAAAATGTACCTAAGTTCACCAAGTATGAAAAATGCAACCCAAGAGCTTTCACACCAAAACTATGCAAGAATAAACCTCCTCTTACATGGGTACCTCATGGGGTTTTAATTTCCTCCACTACAAGAGAGATGCAATATTGCAACTGAATGTCAATCGGTAGCCATAATAGTTGCTATTCAATCGAAAAAAAATGTGTTTTTTAGGTGGCAATTGCTAGGTGACTCAATGTGCCACTCGCCCACTTTGTAGTCACCTTTTAGTTGATAAATTTTACTAGATTTTATCATAGTCTCCCTTTAGTTAGAATTTTAAGCACCTAATTTAACTGTAATTTCCCTTTAGTGGCTAAGTTAATTTAGGGTTTAACATTTTTGGGGTTTTTTAAGTTTTGGAGATTTTTTAGAGTTTAGGGTATTGGGATTTTTTTAAGGTTTAGGGTTTGAGATTTTTTTAAGGTTTAGGGATATAGAATTGAGATTTAGATTTTTTTAAGGGTTTAAAGGTATTGAATATAAATTTAGGGTTTGAGATTTTTATTTAGAGTTTAAGGTTTGAAATTCATGTTTAGGGATATATAGCTAAGGTTAGGTTATTGAATTAGTGTTTAGGAATTTTTTGGGGGTTATTTAGGGTTAATTTGAAGCTTTTTTATGGTTTAGGGTTTAAGGATATAAAATTAGGAATTAGGGTTTTTTAAGGGTATTGAATTAGATATTATGGTATTATTGCATATGAGTATTAAGGTATTTATTTAGGGTTTAGTATTTTGGATTTACAGTTTAGGGTTTACAGTTTATGGTTAAATGTTAATGGTATATTTAGCTTAGGGTTTAGGGTTAAAAGTTAATGGTAGATTAGGTTTAGGGTTTAGGAGTTTAGAATTAGGGTTCAGGGTTTAAAGATATAGAATTAGGATTTAGGGTAGGGTTTAAGGTTATTGAATTAAGGATTAAGGTATTGAATATGAGTTTAAGGTTTGGGATTTTTTTTAAGGTTTAGGGTTTGCATTTAGGGTTTAGAGTTAATGATTATTGGTATATTAGGTTTAGCGTTTAGGGATATTGAATTATGATTTAGGGTTTTTTTTTAAGATTTAAGGGTATTGAATTAGGGATTAGGGTATTGAACGAGTTTAGGATTTGTTATTTTTGTTTAAGGTCTAGGGATTAGGTTTTTGTGTATCATATGTAGGGTTTAGAGTTTTAGATTTAGGTTTTAAGGCCTCTAAATAATTCAATACACTAATAACACTACATGAAAAATACGTGATTGAAACTGAAGTCAATTTAACCCAAAATGACTTATTTTTATTTTTACATTTTTTTTTACTCAAAATCAATTTCATTTGAAAACGCAATATTAATTAAATACAAGAATCTATTTGAACTTAACTTTTCATGATATTATTAAATTTTTATAAATTTTTCTTTTTTTAGGCATTAAAAAGGAAAAAAAAAATATAAAAATTTACTAAGATTATAAAAATTATATTTTAAATGGATTATTGCACCTACATAATATTTTATTTCAAATGAAATTAGTTTTGGGGAAAAAATGTAAAAATAAAAATAAGCTATTTTAGATTAAGTTTACCTAAGTTAAAATGAATTGGTTCTAAACTTTTATAGATATTTAATTTTATACTTATACACACACACACATATGTATGTATGTATGTATGTATATAAATCATTTACATTTAACAAAAAAATATACTAAAAAGGATGAATATATCTACTGAAAAACAACTACATTCATATCAAAAGCAATTGAATAGCCATTATATTAATAGCAAAAGCAACTGAATAGTAACAAATTGCAACTAATAGATCAACTCGTTTCTAGCACTCTTAATTCTCCATTCTCTTTCCATTAGATGTCTCTTTATTCTTTCATTCTCAACTCTCTTCCCATTAGCTGTCCTTTTACTCTTCCATCTTATTGTTCTTTTTTTCATCTTTTGTCTAAGTTTTTCATGCGCAAGTTTTTTTTATGTCCAACCAGCTCCATTTTCTTGCATCATTATTGTTTTTGTTTGCTTTTTTAATTGGTGTTGCTTAACTTTTCATTTAGGTTTGGGTTTGAGTGGGTTTGGGTAGTGTTTTTCCTTTAGTTTAGGGTTTTTTCAGCCAACTTTGTTCATCAAAGAAGCTTCTTTGTTGTTGTTGTGAAAAAAAAAATTGTGTTAAATTGTTAAACTAGTGTTAAGTGTTAAAAGGTTAAATTAGTTTTAAATTATTAGATTAATGTTAAATTTTTAAATTGTTAAATTATTAAGTGTTAATTGTTGAATTAGTGTTAAATTTTATTTAAATTTTAACTTCATTATTTAATTGTTTTATTATTAATAATGAAAATAAGTTAATATTCATACCAATTTAATGTAAGTATCAATTAAATACTAAATGAATTAAATAATAATTATATTAAATAATAATGTAGTTTTTATAAAAAGAAAAAAATCCTAATGCATCAATTAAACTGTGACTGAACTGGTAGTCACTAATATAGTGACTTAAATAGTCATTCACAATCTCTTGATTAAATATTGACTGAATATGTCAATCGCTTTCAGCAACCTAGATTCAATTGCGAACTATTTACGACTTAAACAAATCCAATTGCTCTATATAGTCATTGGGTAGTCACTTTTGGATTATATAGCAACTAAAACCAGTAGTGATATTGCATCCATCTTGTTGTGCTCCAAAATTGATAATTTGTGTGAGATTTGGCCATGGAATTTGAAACGAGAGGGAGCTATAGGTTTTATGGAAGGCGATGATGAATGGTGGCCTACCAAACCTTCAAAATGGCTTAAAAGGCCTTCCTCCCTCCTTTAGCCACACAACTTTTTTTATTTTTTACAAAAGAACCTCATACCCAAACAATAACACTAGTTTAAGCAACTATGTCCAAGCTCTTGGTTTCTCGTCACTTGGGTCCAAAAGAACAACTTATAAGCATAAAAACTGAACTTATCACCTCGGAGTGCAAAATGATCATTTTGTCCTAGTGACACTTAGGTGCCAAAATGACTTAGGAATGATCTATTAACAAACTTGCTCGATTTGCTTATTCAAACTAAATGAGGCATTAAACTAAAGATTTTGACTTAATTAAGAGCCTTACCTAGCCGTTCTGGCCCCAATGCCTAGAGGGCCACAACACTCTCTTCCCTGTTTTTGCTCTTCATGGAGCTTATGGTTGCTTCCTATAATCATTCTTAAGATATATATATAATTTTGGGTTTGTTATTAGGGGTTTCTTTTGGAAATCAAATAGTAGAGGGTATGGAGATTAGTTTATAGTTGCAGTTTGCAATCATATATAGTGAATTTAGATGATTTTTATTATTTCTATTATATTTTATATCAACAAATTCACGATTAGGCATGGATATGTCTTTTATTTAGTTTGATTATCTATATTTTTTTGATTGTTTGACCATTCTCTATATGGACTTTTTCCAGCTTTTGTGAGTTATTTATACTATGGTTATTTTGGTTTATATGGAAAGTTTTGTTCCATCTTATTCTTTTCCTTTCATAGGATTTCACGATGATGCAACAAAGCCTTTTTGATGGCTAGTATCAGTGTTTCAAAACCCAAACCGTTCATCAAACCGTTAAGAGTTTCAGGTTATGGTTCAATCAGTTGAACCATCAGGTCAAAGACATTTGTATTTATATATTAAGAATCAGGAGTGCCTTTATTGTCAAAAACAAAACTATAAGGGCTAAAAGAAAAAGATGCATAGAATACAAGGACTAAGCTGACATGTATTTTACCTAATATAAATTCTATCACAATACAAATCTAACCTAAATCTGCTACACACTTCTTTTCTCTTTTACAGACAGCAACGCGAAACCATCATCTTCCTACCTTCAAGTCTCCTCCTTTTAGGTTTTTTTGTTCAAAATTTTCCTATTCTCTATTCCCTTCAAGTATCTATTTTTAATTTCTTTCATATTCTCTGTCTCTTATTAGCCGCACACACACTTTAAACTCTTTCTCTCAGTTGGGGAATTGGGGCTAAAGGAAACATAACGAACAACAGTGCAAATTGGAGGAATTACAATAGTGGACAAAGCAGATTGGTGAGGAATTATAGGTAGCAAAAGAATTGTGGGTCACTTAGGTCGAAGTGTTGATGGATCAAAGACATTTTTTGCGGTGCTCTCAAGCTTTGTTGATGAGCTTATTAGATTTCTTCTTTCTGCTATTTTAGTTTTGTTAAGCCGACGATCAATTTCTTCAAGTTTTTCAATTTCATTTTATTTTTATTTTTTGAGTTTTTACAATTCTTAATTTTTTTTAAAACCATTGGTTTGGTGGTTTACTGGCTCAACGATTTTGAACTGTTTTTTCCAGGTTTAACCAGTTTTTGACCAAACAACAAATGGGGCATGTGACCGGACTGTTGTGATGTCCGGTTCGTGATCAAGCCGGTTCAACCAACCGGTCTGGTCCAGCTTTTACAACAATGGCTAGTATTATGCTTTTATTGTGCTTCAAAGTCCTAAGTTGTTAGTTTATAAGATGTCGTTTAGTTTGCTTTTAATTAGAATGAATTATCTTTTACAAAAAAGAAAAATATCTTCCTAATATATTTGTGCTAATTATCATATTGCAAAATTGTGGTCATTGTGTTATATCTACATATATACATATAAAGGAGAAACTCACATTTCTCTTGGCCATGTCTCTTAACACTAATTTGATGTCTCATTTATAATGTTTAAAACTTTTAGTGGTCATATGTCCATGTCTTTGATTTTGTGGTTTCGGGATGAGGAACTAAGATAGTAATTTGCCACAAATAACAATCTAATTTAGTTGTGTAATATGTTGTATGAATGAGAGTTTAAATGAATATGCTAATACCTCATTCTAAATTTTATCCTTTAAAACATTACCCGCATGATAATTACACAAATGACCATTTACATCCAACATGGAATACATTCTCCATGATAGTCCTAGAATAATTATTCTGAAAGTTGCTATGAACTAATTAAAAGATGATACTACCAATATATTTAAAAAATAATTTTTTGTGAAATATTTACTTTTATAATTTTTTCTTATTTTTATGATTTTTTTTCTCTCACTCTACAAAACATGCACTTTTTAAAAGAATTAATTATTTCTCTAATATGAATTTAATATACATAAATACATATAAACTGATTGGTCTGCGCATCGCACGCCAAAAAACTAGTATCCAATTAAATTTAAATATACGTACATTATGGGGCATGTTATGCCATTTAAATATATTAGGTATTTTTCTTCAATATTATCCTTAGACAAATAATACTCGTCATGTTCCATATACTGGTTAACACTTTTACTATTTCTATAAAAGGCTAAGGATATAATTCTGCATAGTCATATTATACGAATTTTGTTTAAAACAATGCACATAAAATATAAAAGTATCATTTATATCAGAATAAAAGTTCTTTCGAAAACACTATTAATTATGAGACAAAAATAAAGTATAAATACTACACCGAGCATTCATTTATCCTGTAAGAGGAAAGGATATTTTCAGTCTTAAATTTTTTTCAATTTTACCATGTGAGTCCTAAAACTACTTGAGTTATTAAATGAGTCCAATAACGTTAAACCTGTTAACTTTGTAAGTCTTAAAACTTGTTTGGCTAATAGAATCACTGACATAGGACTTTTCAAACCTTAGTTACAATTGCTTGAATTTTTTTCAAAATTTGAGAGTCATCAACTCTTGATTACTCTATTCATAATTTTAAGACTCATTTGACAACTCAAGTAATTTTAGAACTTGTTTGGTAGCTCGAGTAATTTTAGGATTTATTTGGCAATTCAAGTATTTTTGTGATTCACTTAGCAAAATTGAAAAAGTTATAGGAATGAAAATGGTAACAATACTAATAGCAAAATTAGTTCCTCGTAGTTGATTAGTTATCGTATATAGAAGCTTGGTTATGGTGTGTAGAATCGAAGGTGATCTTAATCGGCAGTTGAAGATGTACCGAAGCATAATTCCTCATCTATTTAGCTATCATTTCATGTAGTAGGAGTTTTTATACTATTTTTTTTCATTAATATAATCTAGGCTGAAATTTTGCTCCACCAATATGCCTTAAGTTCACAAGGTATTCACTTTCCCTAACCTAAGTTTGACTTAGATGTCCCCACAATGGTAATGATAATGAAGATGATGATGATGATGATCATGAGTCCTCAAGAAAAAATAACACTATAGTGCAAAAAAATCCTCTATATTCCATATATATAATGGAAAACAAAAGAGAAAATAATGGAGTATAAAATAACCATGACATAAGTAATAAATAAATTTTGAACTAAGGTGAGTCAGAGACCAACCGTAGCATAAAAATCCAATCCTGGCAAACAAAGAATCCACAAGCAGCATGCAACTCACATAGAACTTCGCCTTCATCAATTTGAGCTTCACCCTCGTTGGCTGCTTCACCCTCAGCTTCAGCAGCAAATTCCCCATCGCATTTTGGTGCTTTTGCACCATCGTTAGCAACCCCCCTTGGCATTTTCCGTCTGCATCATCAACGGCACAACCAGCACTGTCATGTTCTTATGCCCCTAGTAGGACCTCGGCGTGACTCTTCTCAGAGCTCTGTTTCCTTGAGCAACAAATTGATCGGGCTCTCACACTTGTATTATATTCAAATTCTCTTGTTTTGGGTTTCTTTCTATGATTTGGGCTTGAATTCTTGGAGCAACATTTGGACCCTAGTGGTAGAAAATCTATTGAATTTAATCTATTGGAGGAGGTGGTACTGTTGGAGCAATTGAGAGTTGATACGCGAATTTGCACAATTAAAGAAAGTTTTAGGATCAAGTGGATAAAGTTTATGATTTAAAAAATACTAAAATAACCACAAATTTTGAAAAAAAAATTCAAGTAAGTAACTAAGATTAAAAAAGCGTCAATTTAGTGACTAAAATAAACGGCATTAAGTGTCATGTCAGTATTTCCATTAGCCAGATAAGTTTTAGGACTAATAGATTTAATAGTTTTAACATTATATGACTCATTTGACAATTCAAGTAATTTTAGAACTCGCTTAACAAAATTGAAAAAGTTAAAGAATTGAAAATGTCCTTTAAAAAAACAGATATGTAATTATAGAAAAGTGAGAATAAGTTGGAATACGAAATAAATTTAAAAAGTGGCAAACTTTAATAAGGTGGAAAGGTTCATTATTTATGAGTTTTTTTGTGCACAGGTGCACTATTGCTATTTCTATAATCAATGTTTTGACCTAAAACCAAGTCGAAAGTTGTTGTGATGTGGTTTAACATCCGAAATCCCTATTTTCCTTGATCTTTTACTCATGTACTAAAAAAAATGTTTTCACAAGTAATTTTTGAAGTACTACATCTATAAATAATTTCATAAATTAACTACATTACAAATCAAAATGGATAATGCACTTAATTATGTATAGTCACTTTTTTTATACTTTAACATATGTAATACTTTTAGGATGACTTTTATATGAGTTTTTATAAGGGTAGCAGCATTGTTTCATCTAATTGACAGCCAACTCCAAATCACAAGATTAATGGTGGCCACTGGGTCGGGTTGACCCGGACCCGGCTCACGGTCAAACTCGGCCTAGCATGGTCAAATCCGGGCCTTGCCTAAATCGGATTGAGCTCAGACGAAGGCGGGGTGTGTTTGGGCCTAGGGGAGGAGAGAAGCCCAAGTTCGGCGGACTGACCCACAGCTCGGGAAAACTCGGACCGGACCAGACCACGACTCGGCCAAGCCGGGTCGCGTTGCAAAGTTCCGTTGCTGCGCCTGACTTTTTTTTTAAAAAATGGGCAAATTACACCTTGACCCCCCCAATGGCTCCAGATATTTTTTTTGACTCCCAGACTTTTTTACCCTCAGTCAACAGCCAATAATGGCTAGTTTTTGAGGGCTTTTTGGGAAAAATGAATTTTTTTCTTTTTCTATAAATAGGCAACCTCCTTCCCACACTTCCTCACACCAATCTTCTCCTACAATATTTTCTCATTCTCTCTACCATCTATTTCCAAGTTTATTAATCTTTCACTAATATTTTCTTAATTGCCTCTTAATCATCTCTCCATCTCTTTAATTATTTTCTTCTACTAATGGCTTCACGAGGGAAGAACTCTGACAAGATTAAAGGTGTTGCCTCTTCCTCATCCAGCACAGGGGTCGGTTCTTTTTTCTGAGGATGTTTGTTCTGGAAAAATTGAGGCTCGCATTCACAAGAAATTCCCGACAATGATCCAAACATCGACATGGCGGGATACGACCTTGGCCTTAACGATCAACTCTCTGATGATGATGTTGAGGAAATTCCACCGACACAAATCGGTGCCAAGGGGTTCCAACTGACGCCACAAAGCGATCAACCCAAGCAGAGTCAAGTGAAGAATGGGAATTTGAAGGCTTCCGTTTGAGCGCATTTCGATCAAGTTTGGGAAAGTGAAACGAGGTATGCGAAGTGCAAATATTGCGACAACAAATTTGCACACAAATGAAACTCCAGGACGGGCACCCTCACAAGGCACTTAAGCAAAGTCCATGGAGACATCGGCGGCATTTCCGGTGGACAAACACAACTAACGGGTGTTGGCAGCTCCGGTGGTCCAGGTATTTTTCGATTTAATCCAAAAACTATTAGGCAAGGTTTAATTAATTGGATGATGATTACTGAAAAACCATTTAGACAAGCTAAGGATGAATACTTAGAAAATTTCATCCAAGAAAATCTAAATCCTACTTATAAAAAAAAGTCTAGGCAAACGGCTAGAAGAGAAAGCTTTAAGCTGTATGAAGCTAGGAGATGTAATTTACAAGCATATTTTTCTATTGTTGATCATTATCTGTCATTTACATCTGATATGTGGACATCTCCAATAAGACAAAATTATTATTATGTAACTGCTCGTTAGATAGATGATGAATGGGTCATTCAAAAATGGATAATTGCTTTCAAATGTATGGAATCTGATTATACGGGTTGGAATATTTTTAACTGTATTATTGAAAGTTTGCATGAATTTTTTCTTGCCGATAAAGTTTTTTTCTATTTCTTTTGACAATGCTTCAAACAATGATGCAGCAGTGAGAGAATTGATAAAAGAATTAAAACCATCGCTTGATGGAAAATTTTTTCATGTTCGTTGCTTGTGTCACATTTTGAATTTATGTGTCCAAAATGGTTTGCAACAACTACAAAACCAAATTGAGCCAATTCGGAATGCTTTACTTTTTGTTAAAACAAAGAACAAATTGGCTTGTGAATTTAAAATGTTTTGTATTGAAAATGGGGTGAATTTTTCTTGGAAAAAGTTTAAAATTGATTGCCCCACTCGATGGAACTCAACATTTGAAATGTTAAATGACGCTCAACCATGGGCAAATCTTTTGACTCGCTTTGTTAACTCAAAAGTTCAAGGTGACTGACTAACAGACGAGGTTTGGGAAAAATGTTTTAAATTAGTTGAGTTGCTTAGATATTTTTATGAGACAACAAACTTTTTCTCTGGAGTTTATTACCCAACAGTGCACCAAGCAATGTTATATTTTGTAAATATCGTTTATGTTTTCCACCAATACAAGGACGATGAGTTTTTGAAACCAACTGTTGAAGCAATACAAAACAAATGGCTTGATTATTTTCAACAAATCCTATAAATTTATCTTGTTGCATGTGCATTAGATCCAAATGTCAAAATCACGAGTTGTCTGCAATTGTTAAAAGCATACTATCACTTATATTTAGGTCAAGCACAAGTTTCTGCACTTGCTATTTCTGCTGAAGCAGACCATAATTTGAGAAATTTATACAAACTCTACTCTGTTAAGCATTCTGATAAGGTTAAGTCATCCAAGCCAACACCCGCCCGACATTCCACCTCCTCATCATCATCAAGGTTTAACCCAACAGCAAGTATCCTCAAACGACTGAGATCCACAAACCCGGGATTGGCGGAATGGGATGATTACCTCCACACTTCATTTGAAAACAATGAGGAAAACATCCTCGACTGGTGGAAGAACAAAAAAGGAAGATTCCCGATCTTATCTATACTGGCGCAAGAGATTTTGGCAGTTCCGATTTCAACCGTCGCCTTTGAGGCTGCCTTTAGTACAGGGAAACGAGTAATCTCGGAGAAATGAGCAATGCTCACACCTGAAGCCATTGAGGTTTGCGTCTGTAACTGGGATTGAGCGCTTGCTGCTATAAGGAAACAAGGTATTAAAAGCTCCAATGATGAGGTCCCTTCTAATGATGACCAACAAAAGTAGATTCTAGGTTTTCATTAAAATTTAAAGAATGTAATTGACGTGATTATGCTGTTAAGCACAAATCTTAAGTTTTACTTTTTCTTTTTTTTTTTCCATGAAATGTTTTGCCATTTTCAAGTATAAGGCACATTTCAAATTATGTAAGTGCCGTTTGGCTTTTTTATTAATAAAATTGGACTGGCGGTGGTGTTTCTTCTAAAAAAAATATATATTTCATAAAATTACTGTCAAACAACGATTTAAAACATATTAAAATGGTGTTTTTTAAAATCGGATCAACCCGGCCCAACTTGGACCCGCCCCGACCCAGCCCGTGCCCGGGTTGGACCTTGCCCAGGCACAACCCGCTTAGATGCGGGCCATGCCAAGGTCCAGGAAAACCGACCCAGAGCCGGTTCGGCCCACCGGCCACCACTACATAAGATGTGGATAATGCATGGAAGACCATAATTCTCGTTGACTATTGATTGTTTGACGTTCTGTTTGGGGAGGCTGCTAAGGTTGCTTTTAAGTAACCGCTTATAGAACCTTTTACTTGTTTTAGGCATCTGGCTGAGGATGGCTGCCCACAGGCCGCAACACTGTTGGAAGTGAATCATTTTTCTGTTTGGGAAAATTATAAAAAACCTCATCTAGGGTTGATTAAACGTACGATTGTATTCTTATGGTTTCAAATATCTACACTTACCCTTTACTAAGTTAACACCGTCATCTCCATTGACAATTGGCATCAGGGTGGGCTTAAAATAGAGATGTCAAAAAATACTCCACCAGACCTTACCCCCCCTCGCTGACTATCCAAACTCGAACCCAACTATACCTTCAAAGCCATGGGGAGGGTATGGTCATATGAGTTTAATTTATCTTACCGACCTTACTCCATATATGTTAAATTAGTATATTTTATATTCAAAATATGATTTTGTTTCGAAAATAAAATTTTAATTTAATATAATTATCTTATATTACTTTAGTTTATAATTTTTTAATTATTAATTAATTTTGAATATACACATTAATAATTTTGAATATACACATTCTTTTAAAAATATGTAAATATCTAAAAGAAAAAATTTTAAAATTAAACATATAGATAGACGGGTACTACCCAAACCCAATTACATGAGAGCATTGTCTGGGATTAGTTATACTCGCCCAAAATTCAGCCTGTTAACATCCTTAACTTAAAAGTCAGGGTTTTTACTCGCCGACGAAAGCGCCACCTGGGTCCGCCTTCTCTCATCTCTTGTCATTTTTGGCTTCGACTCTCTTGCTTCCACATTCTCACCGTGCACCACTTTAAAATCAAAAAGAAGTGACGATGGCTGGGGTAGAGAGAGAGAGAGAGGCTGTGATGGCTGAGAGGGAGAGAATGAGTGCTGTGATGGCTAAGAGAGAGAGGGGTGATTGAGGCGGAGAGAATGAGAGGGGCGGCTGCTGGCAGAGAGAGGTGGGTTGTGGCCGACGGTTTTTTCATATTGAAAAATGGTTTACTTTTTGGTAAATAGTACCTATCATCCTTGAACTAATAGTCATGTTGTCGATTCATCCTTTAATTAAAAAATGTTATACATGCTATCCCAAAACTATTTTAAATGTTACAATCACATCCTAACGTTACCCTGTGCCGTTAAATTTTGACAGATTTTTTATGTGGCATATGATCTAGCATTTGGTCGGAGAAATTAGGGATCAGAGGGTTTTAGGGCCTCAATAACAGAACATCACAGAACCCTAAGTAGACTATGATTAAGAAGAGAATGGAGAGAGGTGGAAGTAGAAGCTGATGTGACTTGGATTTGTGAGTTTAGCAACGATTCATAAACAAGAACTTGTAGAAACAAAATCATGGTGCTCGATTGGGTTATTTGAAATAGACGGAAGAATGAGAAGCCCAACTATGGTAAGTTTTGATCCTTTTGATTTTAAGTTTGTGGCCGATTTGATTGTTGATGGTGTGGCGATACATTGCTTGAAATTTATAGTGTTAAACAAATTCCAATGTACCCCTGGATTGCACTATCAAATGAGATGAAAAGAAGTACCAAAAGAATAGGGGTTTAAGGGTGTACACAAAGGTGAATGAGGGCGGGAGTATATAGTGCGTGATGCAATATGTTGTGTGGTTAGAAATAGGCAGGGTAGAAGGTTGTTTGTTTCAGCAGCAACAGTTAATGGGATTACTAATATATTGCTTAGTGAATGTGTTTATGAATTTAAAAAGATGAATGAATAAACAAAGTTTTTCTATTGATGTCGTAGATGCAAAATTTATTGTTTGTTGAATTGTGTGAATGAATAAAAAAATTTATTTACTCATAGTGTCTTATACTCATACTGCCTTATGTCTATTTGGTGGTATAGGTGAGGATACAAGGTACTTTTCACTTGAATTTCATCATGGAGGATACTTGTTTACCCATCAAGTGACAGTCCAAACCTATAGTATTCTAGTAAGGGTGTTGGCCATGTGGATTGGTGTGATGGAGATAAGTTGTCAATGTTAGAAATTGATTAGATGGTGGCTGACTTAAATATTGAGATGAGTGCTGGTGGGTTTTACTACTTCTGGAGGAAGGATAGAGAGCCATTACATGCAGGGTTTAATCAATTCTCAAGTGATGGTGGTGTCCTTGATATGGTGAATAGCATTCCTTGAAGTAGAATTATAGAGGTATACCTACAGAAGAAGGATTTTGCTGATGTCATGGTGGAGAAGCTGATACAGGCCAATACTAAATTAGGCTAAGGGTGGTTGAGAGTAGAGAGAGTGATCAAAATGATGCTGTTAGAGATGAAGATGAGGAGGGTAAAGATGATAGTGAGTATGGAGAATCTGAAGAGTTGCAGAGCATGTCTGAGAGTGAGAATAAAGAAGTTGAGGTTCAATATCCTAAATTTAATGAAGCTGTTGAAATGAAAAACCCACTATTTAGTTCTGGAATGAAATTTGGGTTGAGGCAACAGTTTAAAAAGGCAGTTAGAATGTATTCAGTTCTGAATAGCTATGACAAGATTTGGTTTTAAAAAAAATGACAAGGTCAGAGTAAAGGCCATTTGTGGATAGGGATGTCCCTTTTTTATATATTGTTCTCCTATGCAAGATCAACATACTTGGCAGATAAAGACTCTGAATTTGGATCACAAATGCATCAAGGGGCATTCAAATCATATTGCAACCTATTTGTGGTTAGGGGACAAGTACAAGGACCGGTTCAGAAAGGATCCAAGCTAGTTTGTTTCTGGTGTTTCATCTAACGTTAAGAAGGACTACGAAGTGAAGATAAGTAAATACAAGGCTTGAAGGATGAGAAAGCTTGCTAGGAAAAAGTTAGAGGGTGATGAATCCCAACAGTTTAAGGATGTGAGGAGGTATGGTTTTAAAGTGCAAAAACATAATCCAGGGACAACTTTTATGCTACAGTTAGACATGCAAATTTTCAATAGGCTTTATTTCTATTTAGAGCCATTGAACAAAGGGTTCAAGGTAGGTTGTAGGTTTATAATAAGTCTGGATGGTTGCTTCATAAAGACAAAGTATAAAGGGCAATTACTAGCAACTATTGGGATAGATGCAAAAATGAAAATGATTGCATCTATCCAATAACTTGGGTTGTTGTTGAGTCAGAATGTACGGTTACATTCTACCTTACATTTGTAGCTGGTTACTAAATTTTTACTTGTTTACTGCTTGTAAGGTCTTGTTCCTGTTCTTGCAGAGTTGTTCCCTAGGTCTGAGAAACATTTTTATATAAGGCACATGTACAATAACTTCAGAGGTGCAGGACATACTGGTAAGGCCTTAAAGAACTTAATGTGGAATTCAGCAAGGGCAACTTATTTACAAGAGTACCAAAATGGATGAGTGTGATTGTACAGAAAGTAAGTCTGCTTATAATTGGTGTGTAGTAAGAAGCCTCACAATTGGTCTAGGAGCCATTTTGCCACAGCTGTGAAATATGATATATTGCTCAATAACTTGTCTAAGTTTTTCAACAAGCTTATATTGGATGCTAGGGACAAGCCTATCCTTACATGCATGAAAATGATAAGGGTAAAGCTTATGAAAAGGATACAAAAGCAGAGAGAGATTTAATGAAAGGGCATAGTAGTACAATTTGTCCCAAGATTTTGAAGAAGTTTGAAAAATTTAAGCATGATGCTTTGTTCTGCTCTGCTATTTGGTCTGGTACTGATAAATTTCAAGTGTTATGTTCTGAGGACATATTTGTGGTTGATTTAAGAGAGCATTCATGTGCATGTAGGAGGTGGGATATAAGTGGGATTCCATGTTCTCACGCAATCTCTTGTATGAAAAGTTTGAACCTAGATCTAGAGAGTTTCATTGATGGCTGCTATAAGGTGGATACATCCTTAAAAATATATGAACCCGCTATAAACCCTATAAATGGCACATCCCAATGGCCCCAAGCTCATGAAAATGAAGTTTTCCCTCCCTCAATTGGTCGGCCAAAGCCTGGAAGACAAAAAAAAACAAGGAAAAAGAGTGCAGATGATATGGCAGCAAGTAGAAGTAAGGGCAAATTGTCTAAAAAAGGAGTTCAAATGCATTGTAGTGTATGCCACAATGGTGGGCACAACGCCAGATTTCATAAGAAGCAAAATGAAGGCAAATCCACTATTGCTTCAACTCAGAATAGTCAGGTGGTCATATTACATTTACAGAACATGAAGCTTATATTCTGTCATTTTCTATTCTTTTGTGTTCTAATTTAAGACATACATGTTTCAGGTTGCTCAAAGTAGTGCTTCACAGGTAGCTGGATTAGTGTCAGTGAGGAAGAAACAAATTGTAAGTTTCCAATTACATTGTGCACAATTCCCTTGTTTAAAAAGCACACTAATGAATGGGTGGTGTGGTACAGGTTAAATGTAGCAAACTCACTGGACCAGGACCATAAGGGTAAGAACAAGCATGTAGCTGCTGTTTTTCTATGGAGTCCCTTGATTATAGTGACTCAAGCTTAGGAAGTAGTTTTTTTAGCAAGAAACCTAAGACAATGCAGCTTAGTATAAGTAATTTTGTAAAGGCAATGCAGCTTAGTAAGTTTGAGTTCTTAAAGAACTGCTGCTGTGTTTTTTGTGCAAGTTCTTATAGGAACTTACAACATCTGTGCTGCTAACAGATGTACATGGTGAAACAAAGATGTGAACTATAACCAATTTCGCTACTTATGGTTATCAATTGTAGAACTATTTGTTTTATCACATTTTGTTCTATGCAACACAATGTCACTTTTATAAGAACATAGTAACAGCCATTCAAACACATTTAGAAACCAAACATAAAGAAGCAGTCGAAGATGGGAAACACATAATTTCATTCATGTCCATTTTTACTGATCATACTAATCCAACCACATTCACTAACCAACATACTATTTCAACTTCAGTACAAATCGAAACACAACAACTATCACAAGCACGTTGGCTACTAATCTGATAATAAACCATTCCCTCATCCTCACCAATAGACCTTCAACCCTTACCAACCGATCTTCAAACTTATCTAACATCACATTAGCACTATGTACAACAACCATAACTTCACTATGATCTCCAACATTAGGACCACCATATCCAACCCCTACATCCTCATTTCTTCGAGAACTATGTTTTCTTCTATCTTTGCCTTACCCTGACAACCACTAGTTATGCTCACCTGAAGCAATTACTCTTCTTCCATTCAAATCACAGCACGATCCTCAACAAACATCAAAACCCCAAATCCAGCTAACCCTGGAATCCCCAATTTCAAGCTTGCTCCTTAATCTCAAGTCCTCTCTCGAGGGGTTGACGTTAACTAATTAAAAGAAAACCCCGCCAAATGCCAGATCATACACCACGTAAGAAATTTGTTAGAACTTAACGGCACAGGGTAACGTTATGATGTGATTGCAACATTTAAAATAGTTCCGGGACTGCGTGTATAACATTTTTTAATTAAAGGACAAATCAGCAACATGACTATTAGTTCAAGGACGATATGTGCTATTTACCCTTTATTTATTTTTTTTCAAATTCATTGGTTTTATTTGAATAGGTTTTAGTGGTTAAGGGCTAAAGTTTTTAAGGAATAAGGTTTTATTTATCCCTTTTTATATTAATTACGAATGACGGAGTTAAATTTTGAGGGGGTAAGTGTAAGCATTTGAAATAGTAAGGACACAATCATAAGTTTCACCAAACCTTAGAGGGATTTTTTTCATTTTCTCTTTCTATTTTTTTAATCGTTTGTTAATGCGAGCATTGTTTAGATAAAATTACAAAAATTAAGGGAAAATTATCTAGATCTCCTTGAGGTATAGGTGAACTTATAATTTTGTTCCAATTCCAAATATCCACACTTGTTTTGTTGGAAAGTAATATTCGTCATCCACCATTATAACAGAAAAGATAAAAAACTTACTTTTGCTCTCCTAACTTTCTTCCTTTAAATTTTGCCACACCAACTTCTACATCAAACAAGATAGACCCCATCACCCTCTATCCTTCCACACTCCTCTATTCCTCTACCTTCGCCTTCACCAAGACCTCACTATCTGCCACTCCACCAAGAACATAAATTGGCCTTCATGTCCAAGGAAGACAATGCCATCATCCAATGCATCTTGCCTAACCAAATCCAACAATCACTCTAAAAAACCAACAAAATCAAACACTTAATCATTGAATTTCTCAAATAGCTTATAGTTTCCCATCATCTGATAGCCAAATTAATAATGTAAATAACATATATAGTATTCTCCTGGAAAAAGCAAATCGTCATGAGCTCGTCAAACTATAAATTCTGTGGAAGTGGTAGCGATGATTGTCAAGGTAGGACCAACATTCATAATTGTGAGGGGAAATGATAGAACGATGGATGTGCAGAAAAGAAAAAGTGAATTGAACTCTCTTGGTTGGTGAGTGAAGCTCACAGAGAATTCGAATTGAGGCTCACAAAGGTGGCCTATGATCAGGTAGGAAGCTAGGGAATTCATCCGGGCGTGCCATGAGTGCATTATTAACTCGAGAATACATATGCAACCCTCTTCTAGTACCTCTTTAATAACAGACCCTTAGTCGTTCGCCATGTGGGGGTTGGTGGGTGGAAGAGATGCCAAGTGTCCTTTAGGACTATTGCATGACTCCTCGATGGCTTACAAGAGAGTCACCTTTCATGATGGATTATGGAACCAACACCCTCATACCCGTGGAAATCTTTTGCCCTACTTTACAAACCTAAGTCTACCATCTGTCTTAAAATGAGAAAGCCCTTGAAGAAAATTTGAACCTACTAAATAAATTGATTGGGGAATTGAGGGTTCACATGAAGGCCTTCAGGTAGCAAACTACCCTAACTTATAACCAAAAGATGAAAATAAAAAACATCCAAGCAAGAAGCTTGGTCTTCATCAAAGTTAAACTGACTGGTAGAAACCCAGGGCATATGGCACTAGGGCCAAATTAAGACGGACCTTACTTAGTTACAAAGAAGCTTAGGGAAATAGTCTTTGAGTTGGCAACCTCAGAAGGAAAACAGCTACCTAGAGACTATCATTCAAATGACTTGTCTCCTTATTTTGCTTAGATCATTACAAAAATAACTATTTCACATTATGTACCTTGGTTACTTATGAATAAAGTGACACTTCTTTCACACTTCGTGATTATATTACACAGAAACAAGGCTTCATGAGACCTTTAAACACTAAGAAAATACTTGATTAAGCCCTTACGAGAGCCCCTTACTCAAACAAAATATCACAATGAGTCACTAAATGACAAAAGTACAAAGCACAAAGGCATTGTAAAAATAAACTTCTCATTAAAATTTTCTTTACAAAAGAATTTATTACAAAAGGCCAATGAGAAACCTAGGGGAACAAAAGCAAAAAAGGAGGTGAGAGCTAACAATGAGAGCTCCTAAAACTTGTCTAGAGAAAGGTCTTCATCAAAGTCTGTCACCAACGCATCCTTGTTGAAGGTAATAATCCCAGCCTTCCCATTATTCGGCTAGGCTTCGTAATCTGAACCCAGCTTTTCATAAGCTGAGAGAAACAAGAGATCAAGGTTTAAATTCACTCAGTTGACCAGAAAGTGATAGGAAAAAAAACCTTATATGAACTCTAGGAAGACATTCCTTCCAAGCCCTTTCTATGCCTTTAGAAGAAATGAGTCGAGCTCCTTCACATGAGCGTTGGCTTTGGTTTAAAGGCGTTGGTACTCTAGATGGCCTTTGTGCATAGTAAAGCAAACTCTCTTGATGCACTTTATAAGGGGGCATTGTAGAGGCAACCGAACTCGAGCTAGCCTTGCCCGCAATAGTTCTTGGGTTGAGAGGAGCGTACTTGTCGATCAATAGAGTAACCTTGATAGCATATATCTTGGACTCTGTTACCCTCAGTAAGGCCACCAAGCGATTGGCCTAAGCTTTCTTCCCCAGAAATTACTTTAGAGCCTTCTGTAACTCCACCACCTTCAACTTCAGCTCTGAAGCAAGGCTCTCTTTTGCTTTCTTAGCCCCTCTCTCTACATCTTAAGGTTCTTCAAAAGTGCCTCTTTAGCACTTCGCTCACCATCTAGTTTTGACTGAAGGGATGCAGTATTTTTGTGAAAGGCCTCGACTTTAAAACGAAAGGCCTTTTCTCGGGTTGGCCACCGTTCCCCTAAAATATAGGCAACGTAGTTTCTTGCCAAAACTTAGATTTTTCAGTGAAGGAAAAGACGTATTAAAATAGTAAAAATAAACAAATGGGCGTACTTGGAGAAGGCTGCAGCCGATGCTCATGAGCTATACCCCTTCCGAATGAGGGGGATGAGCCAGAAATTGCCGATCCCTAGAGGTCCTTAACCCCTTTGGGATGCGATGGCAAATGTCAGTCCAATCCTCAATGATTGACTCTTCAATCCCTATTGCCCATAAAGGGTCAAAGACTTGGTCAGGCGCAATCCCCTTTAGTGCCAAGTCTTTGTTCTGCACCTAACACCATACAAGGATCAGATTGTGTGATTGAAAGTGTTGGTCCAATTTCAGCTTAGGAGGCCCCCCACGAATAGCTGGGGCCTTGTTAAGAACAACCCTCACTAGAACCCGAGCAGGGGAAGAAGGCAGTGTAGAAGGTGCATCCTTTGAAGGCCTTAGGGCTACCTTCTACTTCTAGGAACCATTGAGGCTTTGGTAGAAGGGTCCTCAAAAGACCTTGCACGTTTCTCTAAAGCCACTAAATAGAAACACCCATAATAAGCACAAAATGACCCTAGGTCTATAAAGTCAACATGAAAAAAATGCTCAGATGATGCCCTACCATGGCCTCTATTATGGGGGCACCGTCTTTAGTAGGGCCAGAGGATCTGGCCTTCTTACAGACTAGTTGTTCCTCTAGAGAAGATTCTGGGAGCTCCATTACTTCAGTCGGAGCCATGGACAAAGGGGCCCCCACAGCATGAGCTAAACCAGTAGAAAGAATGTTTGCCTTATGGGCATCTTCCATGGCTTTAGTAATGCCCTTGTGTCTTTTCAAAAATTCCTTGACGCGGCTGATCATTTTTGTAAGAAGAACGATATGATCAGATATCATAACCATGCATGAGGGCAAGGAAGAAATGATGACTTGAATACAACTCCTTGGCGGGGGTCCTTGCTGAACCTTAGCAGCAATCCCAAAGGCTTCAACCAATATTCCCTCCAGGCCCTCCTCCTTATTACAAGGGCCCCTCAAGCTCAGATACTACCAGTGAGCTCTATTGATCCTTACCCACCTAAGGGTAGTCTCATCTAGTTCAGTATAATGGATGGGGAACAACTCAAAAAAATTGCTGTTCCTTACCACTTCCTCCAACTAGCGGGCTAACCCGAGCAGCGA
Source organism: Aquilaria sinensis (assembly GCA_005392925.1). NCBI lineage: Eukaryota > Viridiplantae > Streptophyta > Magnoliopsida > Malvales > Thymelaeaceae > Aquilaria > Aquilaria sinensis. The sequence continues at coordinate 89,244 of SMDT01000332.1, forward strand.
ACAATGGCCATTAGAGCCTTCGTATATGGGTAGCGCCTTAACCAAGGTATGCTACGGAATGCTTGTGAAATCATAAGAGAACCCTCATTCTTGCTCCCTCATTGTGAAGAAGAAGCGCTTATTCCACCACAACCATGAGTCCTTGCAAGATATGATGGCAAAGGACTTGTTCCCGCCTTTATTAATGGGGGCGATGTAGAAAAAGCTAACATCTTTCTTTAGGTCCAACATATAAAATTAAAGGAAGACTTCAAGTAAAGGAGATACCCCCCGCTAGCCTGCAGTAAATGATGAAGCCATTGATATAAATAAATGAGTTCGGCATCAACCGTGATGACGGAACCTGATAGTGCTCATAGATCTGCTATACCAACGAATGAAGGGGGAAGTGAAGCCCTAGCTAGAGTTAGTCCAAGATTATAGAAAGTATATCTCTTATTTTGTTTCCTCCTACTAGACCCACATCCTCAAGGGCCCATGCACCGGAGAGGGCGACAACAATGTTGGTTGGCCAGAAATATCTTACAAGATTCATCACCAATGTCCCTTCGTTGTGTTGAGTCACAACTCCATTTATTATCCTAACATTAGGGAAGAAGGTTATCTTGGAGGCTTCACGGGCATCAACGGCAACCCCGAATAAGGATTTCGTAGAAGCCATGGAAAAACTGGTGAGAACACATTAGGGCTACGATCAATGCAACAAGGTGGCGAAAGGATAGAAAGTAAAAAAAACCCAGTACTTAGAGGAACTAAAAATGAGAAAATGTAAAATAAGAATAAAGGACAAAGAACCTATGACCTGAACATGCTGAGGAAGAATGAACACTGCAAGAAAGAGAAAAACTTCATAAGAGAAATCCTAGAAAACTTTGGCGCCAACAAATTAGGAAATAAGAAAGTAGTAAAACAAGCCAAATAGTGGAAGAGAGAAAAAACCCTTATGACATATATAGGAAAACCTGCGACTCTTAAGTTTTCCTTTAAAAACCGCCAATATAAATGATGAGCTAATCACTGAAGGACACGTGGCCACTAGTAGCCGCCAAAATGATCACGCACGGTCACTTCCTTGAAGAGCATTTAATTTGCATCTCTTCATCTTCCTATTAGCCGACACATTTAACACGCATCACAACCACATAAGAGGGGTGGATAGGACAACCAGAAATGGTGATGTTTGCCTAACTTCCCTAGGAGGCTAACAGAAAAAGGAGGAATTGCGCCCCTATCCTCAAACGGCGTTACCTGGGCACACCAAGGAACAAGTGACCCTAAATCCATATTCCCTTTAAGAGAGGGAATCCATTGGTAGGAAGCAAGCCCAAGGGGCCTAGATACTGACGACGAGAGGATCGGTTGAGATGGGATGCCTAGGAAGGCCCCAAAAGGAAACCTTTCTTAGAAGAAAATTACATCCCGTAAATATGAATAAGCTATAGGATTTCTATCCTTAGACCGAACTACCCAGACCTTGCCTCGACTATATAAATCCCTCATCAACGCTAAGGTAAAAGATCTGGCTCTCCTTTCTTTCTCTCTACTACTCTCTATTGGAAAACTAATTTAAGCATTAAATGGTTTCCCCCGGGAGCACATCCCAAGGCTCTAATGCTATCTTTGGACACAAGATTTTGATTCGCTATTCATTGAGCTCTTAGATCCTGCTTACTTAACCACATTCCCTATCAAATAATAATTAAAGCATGGGTTTCCAAATTTGGATTGAGAGAATTTAATCGAATAGAAACAATACCCAAATGGATTGATTTGAAGTGGGCTATAGTGTTAATAATGAATTGAAGTTCTCTATGATTAAACCCATTTTCCCTTCCTAGAAGCTCTACCCAGTGTTCTACCTCGACAACGGTAGAAGCGAGTAGAGCTCCAGGGAGTCCATTTTCAAAGGGTCAAATGTGATAAGAAGGGAAGAAGGTAGATCAAGGAAGAGAGTTAAGGGATAGGTCTAGTTGATAACGTGGCCTAGTTTGTTAGATACAAAAGTTAGGGGATAAAATTTTTGTGGATGAAGGCATATGAGGGCAAAATCAAGTATTTCCTCTTTCCTTTCAGCAACGGTGAATAACAATATTAGCTGTTGATGGAGCGATTGTAAGTATTACAAATGGTAGAAACATAAGTGTAGGTTCGCCTATACTGTGGCAGGGAAGGGCTTGATAATTTTCCTAAAAATTGATTATATTTAGATAAAATGGTTCTATTGTTTTATATAATTTAGTCAGTTTTGACTAAAATTTAATCTCATTTTCGGTTATCAGATCTGTTATTAGGACAAACACTTGAAATCAAATAAACTAAATAGACCAAATAGTAATACATATTTTACCATTATTAATACTAACTCTACATATATAAATATATTTTCTACTAATTTTGGACCATATGTTGTTGATCCTTATTTAACTTTGGGTATGAGATGCGACATTTTGAATATTGATCAAACTGAATTAACTAAAATATAATTCAAATGGTTTGGAATGGTTCTAATATGTAATTTGCATAATTTGAGTACATTTTTGTAAAACCTGAAAAAAAAATTATAGAATTATTATATTTGGATTGGTTCCAAATTGAACCAACCGAATGCTCATCTTTAGTGGAAGAAACTTTGGTAATTTGATAACAAAAGGATGATTTTTTTTTTGGTCTTCACTAAGGCTTAAACCATAACACTTTGACTAGAAGCCACCTATGTACACAAAATTGTAACTAAGGAAAGATTTCAAGTATAGATGTTTAGATGTTTAGCTGTTGTGCATCAAATGACAGGCCTAATAAAGCCCATGGGTAATCCGAAGACACAGTCTTAAGGCTAATTTAGATTGAAACTTATGTAGATTTTTGGGCTAAGCAAAGCTAGGACTTAAGTAAAAAGTATAGCCCAAAATTTGCTAATTACTACGAGTAATAGCCTACTCGATGCTAATTAATGGCAATGGGTTAACATGTTTTTGGCGTGTTGGTAGGCCACGTATTATGGGCACCTGCCTTTTCTTCATTTTATACCCTCAGACTTAAATAAAAGTACATTTTACCATCTATTACTGAGATTCTCATGTGGCCAAGTAGCTCCACCTATCTATTTTCCTTGCTTAGCTCCTGTTCTGAATTTTGTCCATACTTTGATCGTTTGGTTTCTTCCTCTACTCTCACAATGTCTGAAGTTGTTCATCTGTGATGAAGCGGTTGATTCCCGGTACAAACTTGGTTGCCTCTATCTTAATTGGAACCTGGTTGGTTCGAACCTTCTAAGCTTGCCAATTGAGCATGGTGAGGCTCGCTATGGCAACGGGAAGACAACATTTACAACTTTTGGGGGAAGGTTTGGTGATTTAATCCGGTAATTGGGTTCAGTGATTCTAGGGAGGGTTAAGTGATTCTGGGGGAGGGTTCGGTGATTTGGTCTGATGATTCAAAGATTGGTCGCGATTTGGTCCAATGATTCTTAGTGATTCAAGATTCAGCGTTGTGTGAGGGATAGAAGAGTAGAAGAAGCTACTGGCCAGCATTGTGCGAGGGATGGAAGAGTAGAAGAAGCTAATGGCTGACTTGTCATTATAGAAAGCTTTAAGGGGAATACATACACTAGGACTCTCCCCCCCTTTGCCATGCTGTCAAAACACATTAATAGAGGCTCATTAATGCCCCTCGAACTAGGCCTAAGTCAATCGTGTTGGGTTTGATACGAGTTTATTTAGATTCAACCTAGGCCAATCTCACCACCTCTACAAATCAAGCAAAACTAGCACGCATTTTGAGCTTTAAATCAGCCCAAAATTAAAAGGGATAATTGATATTACTGTTGTTAACGTTAGCTACATGCCTACATGAGTAGATACAAATTATAGAACATTAGTTTTACAGGGACTTGCTTAGTGGCCGGGCCTAGGCCTAGTTAGGTTAGGCCTAGGCCTAGGCACGACACGTAAAATCCATGCTGGGCCTGGCCCAGGCTTAATAATTTTTTTGGTTTTCTAAAAATATTTGTTAAATTATGATTTTAGAGAAAAACATCATTATTAGTGTAATTTTTATTAATAAAAAGCTAAATGGCACATACAAACCTTAATTTTGTGGTAAAGTATAAAATATACAATCAGTATTTGTAGTTCCAACTTTTAGAAATGTTTTAGTTTTGAATTTTGCCATTGCATTATTAACAGGAGAAATAGTAATTTGATGTTAAAAAGTAAGTTGGACTCATTTGTGGGTTGTAAGGTATAATTTACCCACTTTTTGGCAGAATTTGAAAAATGGTGTTCAGGTGAACTCGCTCAAGCCAAGCTTGGGCCAAGCCTGGTGCACACAAGACTTCCTCCTCCCCCAGGCCCATAACCGCCCCACCTCCTCCCATGCTTCCCTCCCGCTGGGTTGGGTTTGACCTCAAGCCAGGCTTGGCCCACTGAATACCTTTCCACTTGCTATTAAAAAATTCTAATGGCTGACCTTCGGAAAGTCCTTTGTAGGGTTCTAGAAAATTTTTGACAGCTGATTGTTACAAAATTGGTTGGATGTTCACAGAAACTTTACAGTAATTGGTTGCTAGAATTTTTTTATGATCAACCATTGGAAATTTCTTAAAATGCTTTAGATTTTTCATGTGCAATTAATCATGTAGAAAACAAAAAAATATCGACTTTAAAATTTTCTGATGGCCTATTTTCAACAACTAATCATAAAAAAATCAACAATAATTTCCCTTTAATGAATCCTACTAAATGAAGTTTGTCTTCGAACTTTTCCCATGACCCATTTCCAACTATTTCCCTCCTGTTATTTTCTATTGGAAAAAAAAATTGAGTTAGAGATTTTTTTCTCAACCATCATAAAACTATCATTTCTCTATCAAAACTTTACTTTTCACTTTCACCTTCATCTTTCTCTTTTTCTCACAAAACTCTCTCTCTCTCTCTCCATGTCTAATACATTTCCATTTTCTTCTTCTTACTCCCTCCCTTCCTCGCCATCATCATCATCATCTTCTTCTTCTTCTCTCCCATATCTTTCTTCTTCTTTTAGCTTCTAGAGAAAATCATAAGTGAAAATTTCCAATGATTGGCCATCGAAAAATTGTCGATGATTTTTTTCCCCCCATTTAGTTGTAGTAATTGTACATTTTTCAACATTTTTTTTTGCGAAAGACAATTGTTGTAATAATTTCCATCAAAAAATTATTTTTCTTGCAAGAAATTTGCTGACTGAAATTTTTTCAACAGCTTACCAATGCCTTTAGAAAATGATCTCTTTCTAATGACTAACCAGTAAAAAATGGCTTTTTTCTTCTAGTGCTGGTTGACCGTTCTTCAAAACCTTTCACCAAAACAAATACTTTTTGTAGTTCTCTTACACTTAAAATTAAAATTTTCCCAACAGATTTAAAATTTTTTTTCTTTTTCTCCCATAATTTTTGCACCACTAGTAAGGGCAATGAGATTAAAGTATATAAAATTTCTTACTATTTTTTTTATTTAATGAAGATGTCATTGACAAAATTTTTACATTTCAACTATTAGTATCTCATTTGAAAACTTTATCAAAACTTTATGTTATGATTGTAGGTTTTTAGATAAATGTAAATGCTATTATTATCATATTTTCTTTTAATTCTAATCAAATAAGTATATTAGAGAACCTCCATTAGTAGGCAATTTGAAATTTTTGGGAAACTTTATTTTCTACACTAAGTGGAATCAAGTTAAAAAAGCCTCCCTAGCTAGGACATGAGTTGGATCAACCGCCTTCCTCAAAACAATAAAACAACTATAGAAATAATTTATGAATGAAGAAGTGTATCTTTACCACTAAAGGAACTAGACTTCCTTGGGAAGAGTAAGAACATGATATCTATAAAAAGGCATTCATACTACCAGTTACGATTGTAACATGACACTTGCTTGACATGACTACTCAATGAAGCCCTTCAAAGATTGGCCAAAGTTTGGCTTTAATGAAGACAGTAATCTCAGAACTGAACTGTATGATGTGTTTGAACTAGACCATCTAGGTTCAACATTATGACACCATAACCACTGTGATTTAATGAATCTTTCTAAGCTCCATCAACCAAAATGACATTATGACCAAGCTGGTTAACCCTATGCCCCAAGCCTTAGAAAAAAGTGAAAGATGATTTGATTTTGGTCATCCTTTGAACAAGTTAAAAACTACAACTTGATTTAAGCATTTTACTTCTTGATCTACGTGAAACAAAATATGAATTGGGTATGAAATGCATTCTTTGAAGAGCGTATCATTTCGGCATAACTAAATGCTCCAAAAGATAGTAGTCACCAATATTAAGTCATCAATTCTAGAAGACAATCTTTGACTAATTGAATGATCCAATTTTCAAATGAGTCATCTAGATCAGGTGCAAATTGGAAACGGGTGTGTTGCCAAACAAATTGGGACATAAGGCAAGATAACATCAAATGGGCAATTCTTTCAGGAGTAGAATGGCTTCTATAACAACTATCATCCATGGGGCATTTTCATTTCGTCAAACTTGTTCTAGTCGATAAAGCAACATAAACATTTCCATAAAAATACTTCATTTTTGTAAGGGATATTTAAATTCCAAACTTTTTTACAAAACATATAATCAACTATGTTATGATTGTCACCACTATTAGAAAGTTTTTGAGATTGTTGTTGCACCTTAGAAAGAGCATAGCTTTGTTCAAAATTGTAAATGCTTACAATGTCCAAATAATGACATCTTGAATTGATGCATATTCACATATAAGGATAGACAATATAATTTTTCTTATTTCTTTAGAAAAATTAGAATTAACATCCTTTAGATTCCACAAATCTAGATGATCCAATTATCAGTCAAAATATTAATATGATCTCTTGTACCCATTTCCATATAATATTATAAAGCAACAACTTCCTTTCATATATTAGACTTCTAAAATTGTGAGTAGGTGCACATCCTTTCCTTATGTCCCATAAGGAACATTCTAAAACACACTTAATAGAAAGCACTTTGTGAACTAAAAATTTTTCATCTTGAGCAAGGTGTAAAAAAATGAGTAAAATTCATATATGGCCCTTTACTATAAATGTCATCCTAATGTGTCCTTTACCTCAATTAGTATTATCTTAAAATCCCCTAACTCATATGTCGTGTTCTATGTGAGTTCCTTTTGTCAATTTGTCTATTAGTTTGGATGGAAATTACTTATATGACACCAACATTGCCACGTGACATCATTTTTAATAACAATAAATGACTATATTGGAAGAATAAGAAACTTCAGGATAAAATTAATATAAACACATAATTTAGGGACTTAAAACATAGTTAGCCTAAATGTCATCTTTTTCTTCCAAATCTTCTATGCTTTTGTAGCCTCCCAAACATCAAAATGGCCTTATACTGCAGAAACCCAAAATCTTGATAAGTCATGGATATCAATGAGATGGCCCGTTGCCGCCAGCTTGATTTCCAGACAGCCTTTAATCACACCTTTAAAACCATGAACAATTTCGCTCTCATTCTTATCCATTAACAGCTTTATCACCGCTCACCTCACTTCAATAGCTGCCGCAGCCTTTGCCTTATCCTCCCTTTCCTTCTTCCCTAACTCCTTTACCTTGTACGCCTTGGGCCATCGCACTTCCCCTTCCATTCCTTTCCACACTCCCTATTTTGTCTTTTTCTCTGACAGATGCAGACTGCCACCCAGGTTAGAAGGCCAATGGCTTATCCAAGCTCAAGAAACCCAGCTCGTCTAACCCAAATGTAGTGTCACTAATATTGTGAACCAGGCTACGACTATGGTTCTCAAAATTTGCTCCAGTCCAATTAGTGTTGGATCGGAGGGTGGAAGAAAGACCCAAGTGAATGGGGGTAGAGAAAAAAATTTGGGGATGAACAAAGGAGATGATTTTGGGCTAATTTACATTTTAAGTCATTATGATTATTTGTTTTTCTCATATTTAACTTGAAGTTTATTATTCTTCTAGTATAGTCATTCATGTGACAATTTGGAACCTACCATGGGGGTAGAAAGTGTTATATAAGCAATTTTCATCCAAAATAATGAGAAAACCAACAAAGGGAACTTACATAGAACATAATATATGAGTAAAGGGATTTTAAAATAGCACCGGTTGAGGTAAGAGATCACATTTAGATGACTTTTATAGCAAGGAGACCATATATAGATTTTACCCTACCAAAAATCATTGCCAAGCAAAACCTAATTAAATAGGCACACATCTTGAACATTGACCTTCTTAGACCTTTACGGAGAGAAAAGGTAGTGGAATAAAGAGTTCTCATCTTGTTTGAACAATTCAAATACAAAATGACCATTTTTCCTTGATAGTGCAACAAAAAGTATAGGATAGTTTCAAGGCAGAGGGATGAAAATGTAAATAGTACTTCACCATCTTCAACTTATGTACATGGAGACGATAACATTGCTTTCATATTAATTTAGCTGAAGACATATTGAAAATAGAGGTAATTAGTAAGAATGGACTAAGAATTATTTTTTTGTTTTTCAATCATCTGAGGAATTATTTTTCATTATTTTTTATATTCAAAAGCCATATAAGTTATAAGTTGAAAGGAAGAAAAAAAGAAATAGTCCATCTAAAATGTTGAGTGAGTTTTTTAGCCTCATGGTGGCTTGAGCTTTGGCTTTTAAATTTTGACAAGTTGGTTCATCTAGGATAATACGAGTAAGGAAATCAATGAGAATATATTTCAAACTCCCTCATGGGTAGCCTTTAGTGTTAATGCATGACTGGCAAATTGGCATGAGGTGACTGCCTCCCCTCAATAGGCACATTAGCTTTAGTTTGTCTCATTGAAAAGTGGCGAGGCCTCTTATGTCAGTCTTCATAGTGAATGTTAATGCAAGATGAGAGAAGGTGTGTAAATGTGTGGTAGTAGGTTTGGTTAGATGGGACAAAAACATAGTTTTTTTGTTCACGCTTTCATATGGGTTTTTCTATGCAAGCTTATACCCTTTGTACTTGGAGGTTTTGGCTATCCTATGGCCTTTAAAGGAAACAAAGCAATGGGATGTTTGTTCTCTAGTGCTTGAGTCAGATTTACAGGTTTTACTTCTGGAACTTCAAGGCCCATATTCACCTTCTTTATTTTTTTTTGGACCTATTGTGGATAGGCTTATTTCTTAGGTTGCCAATTATTTTCTTGTTCTTTCTCTTTTGGTAGATGATTTTATAGTAGGGTTGCCTATGTTCTAGCTCGTAAATGTCTAGGCACCTTTGGTCACTCTTCTAGGGAAGAGTCTTCTCCCTTGTGGCTTTATGGACTTTATGTTGGTCAATAAATATCCGTCGGGTCTTATTTCAAAAAAAGAAAAAGTGACATATGTGAGAAAATTGTTAGATGGTACAAACCTAGATAGGTCTATTTATTTAATAGCCCACATTCATCTGTCAATAGAAGATCCCAAATTTCTTACAATTTTCTAATTAATGACACTCAACAGTATTTAAGCAAGTTACCGTAATAACTTTGTGGCTTAAGTGTACTAGAAGCTCTCAAACTTAACAAAATCAGTTGAGTTGGTCCTTTTACTCTAACTTAACTTACTGGACCCCAAGTTGCATAGAACAATATAGTTAAATACACCTATGATGGAAGAAGGTAACTTGACCATATAACAGTGCCAATTTATTCAGCAACAAAATTCAATAGTGACCCCTAACATTTATTTTTTTGTTATGTTTAAGTTCCAAGCCTCAAGAACATTTATTGTAATACAAAAACTAGTTAATATGACACAAATATAAGTACATTTCTTCTAAAAAATGAAAGATTTTTTTATTGATGTGCCTTTATAAGTTGTAACATTTATCTTGATATATTTCCCATTTTTGTATTATTGCGTGTTTTTTTTTTATTTTTCACTTTTCTTGAACCTCTCTTCCTTTCTTATTTAATTAAGCCTCTAATTAACAAGTGTAAAAAAGTTACTCCATGCATATCATTTTGGATGATGCATTTATTTAGGAATGGAGATTAAAATATGTGTAGTTTATAATGTTCTTTTCATTTTTACCCCTAAACATAAAATAAAAAAAATATTTTTTTAATTTTTTGTAATGAGAATTTAAATGAGGATTAGAAAAAGAAAGTATTTTTTTTTGATTTTGTGTAGTTTTTAAATTTTTTGTAGAGAGAGTTTAAATAAGGGCGCTAAGGTAAATTAGATTGATAGTCACATGAGTTCCCATATGTTTTTCCCTCATTTTTGTACTCAAATGTTGTTAAATTATCTAGTACTTAATGCTCTTTAAGTCGTGCCAGTTGCATTTCATGTTTGGAGGGCTGGAGTGGACAAGGAGGCGAATGTAGGTCAAATTGGACATGGGAGAAAAATTGGAAGAGGTAGAAACAAATTGGAGTTGCATGGAGACAAAGTGCAACCGTACTTCACCAAGTGCAATTGCTTTTCTGTTGGAAGCTTGCAAACTCAAGAAGGCTAGATGTAGTCACACTCCAGAAGTGCGACCACACTTCATCTAGAAATTACAAAAGTGCGACCGCACTTCGTATTCGTGCAAGAAAGGGACCACTTTTTCTTGGAGGCATTTTTTGAGTTTGAAGGCCCACATTCTTCACCTACCAAGTATGCCATTGGAGCTTTTAGAGAGGATAGAAAAGGATAAAGCTCAAGGCTTGTATTTGAATCATATTCTAGCCTAGGGTTCTCCATCATATTCTCCTATAGCCTTATTTGAGAAGAGTTAGAACTTGTTTTTTAGAATACTTGTGCTCTTCATCTTGGAAATCTTGGATTTTGGAGGATGAGCTAAGAGTTACCTTAGAGATCAAGTTCTTGTGTGTACAAGGCATTCTTGGTTCCTTCCTTCCTTTTCTTGTTTTATTTAGTAAAAACTTATTGAATACAACAAGGATGTTTCTTCTTAGTCCAGCCATGGAGTAGTTTGTTTGACACTTTGTACGGATATAATTATTTAACAATAATTTTATTTGGTTGAATGCATGAATGGGTGTTTAGACTTTCTCCTTAATACTTGTTCATTTATTCTCTTGTGCTAAATTATTGCTCGTTTAGTTGATAGCCACAATTAATTGATGCTTTAGATTTTTTTTGTTATGCTTGGAAAAGTGAAAGAGGATTTGGACCTATACAAGAAAGGTAGTGATTGTGACATAGTAGGGAGACTTGTCTTAATTGCTAAGGTGATGGTAAATAATTCTTGTTAATGCCTCTTCCTAAGGTAGTAAGAGCGATGAGAGTTCTTTCTAACTTAGGTAATGAAGAGAATTTTTTAACTTGGGAGAACAAGAAATCAAATGAAGCACATCACCATCAAGTAAATGAAGCTAAAACCCTAGGATTGATTCATCAACTTAATCTAGTTAAGTAGTGAAAATCATAGGAAGTGTGTCTAGCTTTAGAGTCAAGAAAACCTTTTCGGTGGTAAGAACACTTGTCCTAGTTTAGTTAGAGCTTGTTTAGCCTTAGAAACTTTAGGTTTCTTTGTTAAAGTAACTCAATTGACTTGAGTAGAGTTTTTTATTTATTGCTGGTCAAGCTAAAGTGAATTGTGATAGTTGCTCAATTTAATCCACAATCCTCATACGATTAACACTCACTTTCTAGTACTATAAAATGATTTGTACACTTATGGATAGAGTGTGGTTTTAAAGCATATTGCACACATCTATCATATATATTATATAATGAATTTTTCTAAATGAAACTAACAATTTTACTATAGTAATTGTATAAAATATTATTGTAGGAATTGATTGGATTTAGAAAAGTTAATAGGTTTATAATCAAATTGGACCACACATAATTTTATGGGATTTTTGTAATAAAAAAAAAGTTTAAACATCTTGCATTATTTTGCATAACACCTCTTTTTGGAGTTGAAAAATGATAAGGATCAATGTTAGTGATCGTAATCATATTTAGAAAATTATCATATTTAGTTATCTTATTTGGTAGATCATCTTATTTAATCTTCTTTATTTATGCAAACACAATTTTCCATCAATAATATTTTTTTGAAATTTTAGAAACTAATTAACAAATATTTAATATATTCTAAAATAAATTACAGGCCTGTAATTTTAGGTTTTCTAAAAAAATAAATGAAGAGGGCAAACCTTAAGTGCATTTAGTCAGTTAGTCCCTTAACTTTATTAATTTGTACAAGTTGGCCATTTAACTTTGAGTCAATACTACTCAGCCTCTTACTTTACAAAAATATTATAAAATGGGGTAAAATCTACTGGGGATCTCCTAGATTATTTTTTTCCCAAATAAGTACCTTGCCTTAAGATTGTTCTATCAAAGTCTCTTATCTCATGTTGCGTGTTCCAATTGGGTATTTTCTATCAATTTTACCATTAAGTTGGATGAAAAATGCTGATGTGACATTGTTTAATACTAAAAGAAATATAAAATAACAAATTTAGTACATAAAATTTTCCAATTAATCATTTTAACCTTCAAAATTTTTAAACCTCAGATTCAACCCAACCAATCTTCCTTTTTTTTTTGCAGTTTCTCAGGTCTGTTCACCATGGTCAACAATGAAATTCGATGATTTGTGACAGTTATGCTATTTCTCAGGCCTCTTCTTTTGCTGCTTTTTAAACCTTAGATTCATCATGATGGTTTGTGATGAAATTTGACTACAATGGCGATGACAGTGAGACAATGAGGGTAAGCATTGCTATGGGCCATGACGGTGAGTGCGAATCGGTTTCTTAGGTGAGCGTATATGAAGACAGTGATGGCGAGGGTGAGGGCGATGTTAATTTTAGCCACTTTGACTGTCATGGCCTAAGTCACTCCTAACCTATGTCTATTCAATATTCTTTAGGAGGTTGATAAGGTAATGTATCATTTCAAACTCATTGGGTGACTTAGAACATGACATCCAAGATACTTAGCCAAGTACATGCCTAGTTTTTCGATTTTTGTTAAGAAGTCATGAAGCATGGTTAGTAAATTATTAAGGGTTTGTTTTGTGTCTCATTGCTTGGTTATATGCATGATCAAGGCAAATATGGGTGGACCCCAAATTAATTAACCAAACATACAAAATTGTCAAAGTTGGGGGTTAGCGAGTTGAGTGTGTGTAGGTGTCTGGGTAGTCATACCTTCGGGCCTACCGAGTGTGTGTATGTGTGTGTCACGAGACAAAAGTTTATAAAAAACCTTCACAACTTTAACTCCAATCTCACCCGCAAGTGTACGGTGTCAATTGTAGTAGCAGTGAGTCAAGTGTCAATCCCACAGAGAATTGTATGTCAAAGAATCCCATCAAATACCAAGTACGATAACCTCACTTTAGCTAGAGCAAACAAACCGTGAAAAACAAGGAATAAAAAGCTAAACTACCAAAATTTTGGATCACCTAACCATTAAACCAAACAAACATAACAACTATCCTAAACATATATTTACAAAGTTTTTAAAGAATTCAAACCAAATGGGCTATTACATAGACATAGCTTTGACACAAATACCTACCTAATCCAAATCATACTTCCTCTCAAGACAGGGCCAATTAGTTCTTTAGAACCCCATTAGACATTCTCATGCTAACCAGTTGTCTTAGAAACCAGTAAGCTCAAGTTCTCCTCTAAGGCCTTGTAGGAACAATAGTTCTCTTGAATCTACCTATTACCTATACTCTATTTGCCTTTTTCCAACCTTGGAAACCTCTCTCGAGTCTTTCCTAAGTCTAGCAAGTTGTTCAACACAGGTAGCCAACAAACGAAGAACACATTCAAGCATAAGCTAAAAAAGCCAACAAATCATGGAAATAATCAATAGGTTATGTATTTACAAGCAACAAATTACCCCAAATGGTTCACAACATCCATAGAAACAATAAATCTACACATATTTACAAGAATCTTAAACTAAAGAAAAAGAGGAGTTAGGGTTAGAAGAACCAAATCCAAGTATAAATCTTTGTTGTAGAAGAGCTTCAACTTCAATCCAAGCAAGAATCTTCATCAAATCAGCCTCCTAGCTCCCTAATCCATGAAAACCCTAAGAAAACTAGCTAAAAAATGAGTTTGGAGGCTTTGGGGTCGAAGGGGATCCTCCCTAGCAACTTTTTGCTGATGTTTTTTATAAACAGAGTAGGTCTCAGCGACGAGTTGCCAAGACTCGACACACGGATACTTTTTAGTATTTTGACCATAACTTTGTGCACAGGTATTCGATTGAGGCAATTCAATAGCCCACTCGAAGCTAAGAAAAAGAGCTACAACTTTTATGCTTTTACCAAAGCTTGAATCTGCCAAGAAAAGGTCCAAAAATTGCTTGCAAGTTACTTTTCTTTTGCTCTAATCACCTCACCTAGAAAAACATAAAAATAACACTAGAAGGACACTTAATTCTAACAATTATTGCTATGAAGTACACAAATAATGATTAAATGATAGACATGCCATGCACATAACACACCCCAAACTTATTACTTTGTTTGTCCTGAGCAAAGGAAGGAATAATGAATAACTAATGATATAAGGAGTGGACAAGTGAATGAATCAACCTAATCTATCCTATCATACAAGTTCAGCTAAACATACGAGTTATGCTAACAAAACAAATATACAAAATGAACAATGAAGAATAATGACCTAAGTTATGCTAATTCTTACAAAAAATGAATGAATCAACCTAACCTAAACTATCATATAGGTTTATATAAACATACAAATTATGCTAACAAACACAAACATATAAAGCAAACAATAAAGAATAATGACCTAACCTACACTAACTATGCATCTAACTACAAAAGTTACTTGCAATTAGTCATAGTAGATGTCAAGCCTCAAGAATCAAAACAATATAATGATCATAGTGATTCTTCCATATTTTTTTATTTGGACTTTCGACTCAATCAATTTCTTGCTAATTTCATAGTTTCCCACGTGAAAGTGTGTGCTTGACCAAATTTACTTAGACTAGTGTTACTCAAAATTAGTAAATGTTAATAAATAGACTACTTCACATTAAAATTAACTTTAAGTACTCCAACTCTAAAATTTGTTTTTCATATGACTTGATAAGTGAGAGAACTTAACAAGTGGAGTCAAAAGGGCCTTTTCCCCATTTCAAAACTTCATTCACTTTAATTATATTTTTTCCTTTTTTTTCCCTTTTTTCATTCTTCTTTTTTTTTAATAAATTCTTCAATCATTGCTCTTCTTTGAGTTGTTACTTACCATTTTACATGAAAGTTAACTCTTACATTAGGACAAGACTCTTGGTTACCAAGTAAGTTCATACTCAAAGTGCTTTGCATACTCATATCTCAAGTCACCGTTTTACATGAAGATCAACTCTTGCCTTAAGAGAAGACCCCCAGTTACTAAGTGAGTTGAAACATTGGAGTAGAGAATAAAATAAATTAATTTTTTAAGCACATTGGTTAACTAATCAATTAATTAAAGCTTCACGATGACTACACAAGGTAAGTGCCAACACTTACTTCAAGAAATAATCAAACAAATACTAGAGAAGGCAAAGTTCCATAGTCCAATGATTAACAAACATTTCATTCGAATCAACCACTAATTCAAGCATATTGGTGTTGTGTAAAATATATAGTGAGAAAAAATGAACTTAACAAGGCCTCAAATTGGGTAAATCATCCAAGATGAAAAATATTCAGGAATCAAAACAATTAAATCATAATAATACATATCATATTCTCTTATTAGCTTGAACTTAAATATAGCTAAATGCAATTTAAATGAATAAAGAATGAATAAGCTATCTACCTATTATATACAAACAATAAAATTAAAGAATAAAAAATATAAAAAAAATAATGAAATTACCAAATAAAATAAAATAAAAATAAACCCACTACAAAAAATGTAGCTAAACTACAACTACCTAAAACCTATGCAAACTACAGAAAGAAAAATGAGAGCAAATAACCTAACAAAGTATTCAAGTAGGATTCTCTCCCCCAAACTTAAAATAAATATTGTCCTCAATGTTTACAAATAAAGAAAAGAAATAAAAATCTTACTCGGGAGACAAGGTAGTCTCATCTCTGATTATTCCTCCAAACTTGTGGAAATGGTAGTAGAATAATGATGGAGGTGGTAAGTAGCTTCATGGACTTCGGTGGAGAAGCATGGTAATGGGTGAAATATTTCCTCAATGACTTCTATGTAGATTTTAACCTACAAAGAAAATCAAGGAAAAAAAATACTCAAAGTATAGATAAATTCTGCAAAACTCAATTCATACTAATCCACGAAGTACTCATGCAACATTAAGGCCATAACATATCTCCAATCATCCATATTCAATGAACAAAGCAAATGGATACTAACAAAGATAAATGATAATATTCTTTGTCACGGAACGGGGTCCCAACGCCCTAAATTGCTTGGCTTGTAGGCTCTTAGGGACTATGAATTCCATTTAGTTACTATTGGCTAACTATTACTCACCAGTAAATTAAAATAAATTACGTGCAACTAGTTTTTTAGCCTACCCTGCAAAAAGATATGCGTGCTTTCGTCCTAGCGATGCAAATAATTAAGTAAACTATTTCAAAAACATTATTTGAGCATTTCATTTAAAACTTACTTAAGTCGTGCCAAGAAAATGAAATACTAGTTACTTCAACTTCGAGTAATAGTTTGTGCACACATAACATCACTAGCATGCACCCAAAAGTAACTTAATAGTTTTACACAACAATGTATCCTAATAGAGGCAATATCTTAGTACACAAGGTACTATATATATAAGCAAAAACTTAACTAAGATTCTTTACTTAAGCCCTACCTTTGAGCTATCAAAGCTCCAAGTACAAGCTCTTACTTAGTCCTTGTGCACCACTTAGCCTTTACATTGTAAAGGCTTAAAACTTAGTTAGTACATAACTTAGTCCATAAGTAAACTTAGAATCACATGGATTCTAGAGAAAGAGTACCTGCAAAAAGAGAAAGCTTAGCCCACAACTATCCACTTGTTGTTAGACCTGGTGTTAAAACCTGCACAACAAACTTAAGGGAATGAATACATGAATATACTTAATAAAGATCAATTGGGGTACCTGAAAAGAAGATAACAAGCAAACAAGCATGCAAATATGACAAACAAATAATCAAGTAATCAACCAACAAGTAATACAAGACAACAACATGGAAGATATATAATGCAAGAATGTATGATATGCAATTCACACAATCCTTGGGACTTCTTGCGCCTTAGGTGCGTTATACTTGCCCTGAGCTCAAACGGTGGAGGTACTTGAGACATTGGCTTTCGTATCTTAAATACTTAACCTCCCTTAAGTCCCACTTATAGGGCCTAGAGTAGGTCATCACATTCTCTCAAACTTATCAGTCTTACCCTTAATTCATTGTACAGGGTAGTCATCTTATGTGGTTTAACTTGCCAAGTTTTTGGGGCTTAGCTTAAAGTTCCTTAGTTGCTCACTTAGCAAACCAAATGGTTTGGATGGGATCTTCTTGGGTTTCTTATTGAATTCCTTTAGGCCCGAAACCTTTCTCTCCTAAGCCAATGTAGCCTCTGAAACCGACCTAATCCCCCTTAGTGCCCTTTTGACAACTTGAGCACTTTTGGCCCATAGCCACTCTACTTAGCTCTACCTTAACCACAACACTTAGCTATCTTTTAAATAATGCATAATTCTTAACTTAGGAATGAGTCTTATACCTAACCAAGGCTACAGAACATCTTAAATTAGCCTAAGGATGATCACCGAGAGTTTGAGACATCATTAGGATGCCCCGAGGTTGAGGGACTAATGCTTTGGAAATGTGTTAAGTGCATAAATCCACGGTCAAAGTGTTGACTTTTCGACAACTTTGACTGACAATTTTTCGTAACTCTTCCATTTTTGTCTTAGTTTTTTCCTGTTTTCTTTGGCTTACTACAGGTTGGGACTATGTTGCGGACATGGCATTAGAAGCAGACTCGAGCAAGATGGCGTTTGGATGAAAGAAGCGGTCGAAGTGGAAAATCAAGGCTGGCGACACGTCGCCAGAAATAGCATCAGTTGGCGATGCGTCGCCAACGATATCAACATTCTGTGAACATTTTCTCATCTGGCGACGCGTCGCCAAAATTCAAACCCAGATTGGTGACGCGTCACCAACGTTCACTATATTTCATCGAAATCTCACATTTTTTATGGTCCCCGACTCTTCCCACCTGCTGTGCTGGCCTTGTAGAGGGATTCTTATCCCTTTAGGGTTTTAGGAAGAGGTAGAAAGGCAGAAAACGAGAGGGAGTATAAATAGAAGGAGGAAGGAAAAGCCCACATCATCTACCTTGGCTTATTTCGTCTCTCATCACTCTTGGAGATTATTGACCATCAAGGAAGCGTTTGGGAGCTTGAAGAAGGGGTGATTATTCCTGGGAGCTTAGTCTTCTAAGGGTTTTCTTGGGTTTCTTCTTTTCCCTCTCTTTATTTGTTGGATTTTTGTGGATATATTTGTTATGGGTTTGTTGTTGGTACTTATTATGGGTTGTGAGTAGTTTGATTTATCTCTCTAGGATGACATTTCCTATCTTGCTACTCAATGAATTTGTGTTTGTGATTATGGATGGGATTCTTTTTGTGTTGCCTTTCTTCTTGTGCTTAATTTTGAGTGATGGTAAGCCACCATACACAATGTGCTAGTTCACTTAATCCTTGAGAGATGACTAATAGGTGAGTGAAGAGACGTGGAGAGGGCATAGTGGCAATCTAGCTTAGAGGTAATCTAGGTAGTCATTAGGTATTAAAAAGAGGTTTAAACCTTAACCACTCTAGGTTAAAATTGGAGCTTGAGTAAGGCCTAAGTTAATTGAGGGTGAGCAAGGACTCATCTTGAGAAAGGAGTTTTTGAAGTTAGATCCTCATTACCACACAAGGAAAACCAATCTTGAGGACAAAGTTACTTGGGTAACAAGGGGTAAGAGTGGAGTCCTAGGGAGATAGTTGCCTTATTTCTAAGTTCATTTGACAAGTTTCATTTAGCATCTAAGGAATTCATTTAATTTAACTCCTTCAAGTACCTCATTAGGACCAATTATTTTCTTTAGATTTACTTCTTTCTTATTTTCAATTAAGTAACTTGACTAATTTGAATTTCGAATCTAGGTAAAGACACCAAATTCCCTTGAGACGATACCCCTATTCACCTTAAAGTACACTACAACTCTGTGCGCTTGCGGGTAGTTAAGGGTTACAAATTGATAAACTCTTAGTTTTACAACAAAGTTTTTGGCGCCATTGCAGGGGATTTTGATTTGATTTTTACCTTGGTTAATGAAAGTTGGTTACTCTTGTTTACTTGATTTTAGTCCTTATAGTTAGTGTGTTCTTCTTTTTCAAATTTGGCAATGCCGTCGGTGACGCGTTGCCAAAGGCATCAATGCTTGTAAAACTTGAGGTCTAACAGCAATGTGTCTCCAAATGGTGACGCGTTGCCAATGCATTACAGCATTGCGCGATAGAATGTGAATTTGCATGAAACTTGCTTAAATTTTCCCATCCTAAGTCCAATTCACATGGGCCTTGTTTTTACTTCATTCATACACATAATACTACATTCCTATGTATTATTTGAGCTAAATTAATTTAAACCCTTGCCTCAAATTTAGCCACAAAGTAAGAATCCAAGCACAAGCTCATTTGAGCTCAACCCCTTGAGTTCCAATCCTAAAACTAACATAATATGGCACCAATAACCTCAAATCAAATACCATTTCTAGCTACATAAACAACTTAGAACTAGCTCCATCAAAACCAAGAAGCTTACTTTAGGTTTTAGGCTCAAAGCAAGCATCAAAGAGCCATTTGAGAGCAAGAACACCGAGAACAAGTACGAGGCTTATTGGATTCACCTTGGGACCTTAAAATTCAATAACAACTTGTGGAATTAGGGAGTTTTGGAGAAAAAATTCTAGTGGGGAAAGAGAGATACAAGTTTGGGAAAGAAACAAGTGGTACAAAGGAGTCAAACTTCCAAAAATATCTTAACCACCCCCACTAAGGCATACTTCTTGATTTCTTGCCCCTTAGCCCTAAAGTTCTCATTTGCTTCAATTTAGTCACTAAACACTCACCCAAAACCATCCCTCTGTAGTCCTAAAGGATACCCAAAAGCTTCCTACACTTAACCTCTTGAACACTTAAGCCACTTAAGACATAAATGGCTCAACTGAGCACTTAATGAAACTTTTTACAGTTTTCCTTCAAATATGGTTCTAATAGCTAGGATAACTAATGGTCTTGAATTAATTAGTCAAAATTTCTTACATGACCCTAATTTCATCAAAATTATAATCATATCATTCACTTAGATCAAAATTACCATTTTACCCCATTTTGACTTTTAGGTGCCAAACCACAATTAGGAACTCCTTTTTATTTAACTTAGTTTGTCTTTCTTGCTTAACAAGGTGCTAACTTGAGGTACTTAAGTACAAAAACTTAAATACAAATACTTACCCTGTCAAAACCCGTTGTTGACTAGGAGAGTTGTAACATTCTTCATATCCAAATGTTAGTCCAACCTAAAGGCAATCACACAACATCACTTTACTCTCCCTATAATTCATAACATCAAACCATGCATATCCATATAAATCAAGAAATCAAAACCAAAATAACTATTCTATCATATAAGGTATATCCATCCATCAAGCAAGAATCCATCTTCACATTTCACAAAAATAAAAAATCACAATCCAAGCTAAGACGTCTCAAAGCATGAATTTGAAGAAATTTTTATGAAGCATGAGTTGAAACACTTGTAAAAATGGTTTTAAAAAACAAGAGCAAAAACTTGATGCATGCAGTGCAAGGAATGAAGTTTTGGTTAATTGGAAAGAAAGTACATTGTGTGTGTAACATTGGGTTGTTCCACTATTTGCATTATAATTTAAGAAAAGTAGTCAAGAATTCTAGTTTAAATTACTAAACTAAAAGAAAAGAGAGAATATATACAGATAACAAACATAATTCTAGTTTAAAGAAAAATCACCATAAGGATATTCATGGAATTCTTTAACAATTCCATAGAAATGGTGCCAAAAATTTTATTACGAGACAGAAGTTTATAAAAAATCTTCTTAACCTTAACTCCAATCTCACCTGCAAGCGTACAGTGCCAATTCTAGTAGCGGTGAGTCAAGTGTTCATCATACAGATAATTGTTTGGCAAAAAATCCTATCAGATACCAAATACAATGACCTTACTTTAGCTAGAGTAAACAAACTGTGGAAAAAAATGAATAAGAAGCTAAACTACCAAAATTGTGGATTATCTAACCACCAAGCCAAGCAAACATAATAACTATCCTAAACACATATTTACAAATTTTCTAAGGAATTCAAACCAAATGGGCTACTACATAGACATAGCTTTGACATAAGTACCTACCTAACCCAAATCATACTTCCTAAAAGTTGCAGGTCAAAAAACTCTACAGTATCAACCATTCTCTCTCAAGACAGGGTCAATTAGTTCCTTAAAACCCTATTAGACATTCTCATGTAATCAATTGTCCTAGAAACCATTAAACTCAAGTTCTCCTCTAAGGTCTCATAGGAACGATAGTTCTCTCGAACCTACCCATTACCCACACTCTATATGAGCTCCTCCAACCTTGGAAACCTTTCTCAAGCATTGCCCTAAGTCTAGCAAGTTGTTCAACATAGGTAGACAACAAATGAAGAACACATTCAAGCATAAGCTAAAATAGCCAACAAATCATGGAAATAATCAATGGGTTATGTATTTACAAGCATTAAATCATCCCAAATGGTTCACAATATCTAGAGAAATGAAAAATCTGCATATATTGACAAGAATCCCAAACCAAAGAAAAAGATGAGTTAAGGTTAAAAGACCAAATCCAAATATAAATCCTTGTTGCAGAAGAGCTTCCACTCCAATTAACGCAAGAATCTTTATCAAATCAACCTTCTAGTTCCTTAATACATGAAAACCCTAAGAAATCTAGCTAAAAAATAAGTCTGTAGGGTTTGGGGTCGAAGGGGATCCTCTCTAACAACTTTTCACTGATGATTTTTATAAATAGAGTAGGTATCGACAACGTGTTACCAATACTCGACAGCACAAATACTTTTTAGTATTTTGACCATAACTTTACGCACAAGTGTCTGATTAAGGTGATTCAATAGCCCACTCAATGCTAAAAATAAGGGCTACAACTTTTATGTGTTTACAAAAGCTTAAATCTGCCAAGAAAAGGTCCAAAAATTGCTTTCAAGTTACTCATCTTTTGCTCCAATCACCTTTACCTACAAAAAAATAAGAATAACACTAGAAGAATGCTAAATTTTAACAATTATTGCTATGAAGTACACAAATAAAGGTTAAATGATAGACATGTTGTGCACTTAACAGTAGGGCATGTGCAAGTTAGTGTGTGCTCATGTGTCTAGGTAGGCCTACTTCCAGTCCTATTGAGTGCACACATAAACATGCATCAACCACGATTACACCACTTTGTTTACATGCTCAAAAGATGATAAACACATACTTAAATGCAATTATACATGAGCCAAGCTTCAACAAGCACACCTAGTGTCTCAGTAGGCCCTCCTATACTCCACCGAGACACATGCCATCTTAAACCTCTACGTTGTCATGCCATTGTTATATACACATATTTACATGTCAAAAAGTAGGCACTACTCAGGTTACATGACAAAAATTATAAGTACAAAGTTAAGCTGGGCTAGGTAACATGTATACTACATGCACTAGGAGGCCATCTTGAGGATCTTCTACACAATCTCTACACCTATGCACACACGTACTTCCATTTTTATATGTCATTTAAGAATCCATTGTCTTGCATATCTTCTAGCTTTTACAAAGACCTAAGCATAACCAAAAACAGCTATTCCTACTGTGGCCATGATAGCCTACATCCATAAACCATTAGGTTATAACATGAGCAACATTAGTTACTGAAGAAATTCTAAATTCTAATGCACCTGAGCCATGCATACTTATTCATATACCTCAAACAAGTACTACAAAGAACTTATTCTTCAACTTCCTTCCTTGAAAAGTATAGAAAACAGGGCATGAGTACTTGGTACTCAATAAAGGTTCAAACTGGCACCTAGTGTCTACAATGTTCAAGACATTGTCATAAACAAGTATACATAGTTTCTTCTCTAAGCACTTGTAAAACAAGACAAAGAAGACAAAAAAAAAAAAATAGAACAGTACAATATAACCATAGGGAATATAATAAGGGTTAGCACACGCATCCAAACAACCAAACACATACACCACAACACATGGCTTCATAGCTTAGGGCCTAGCAAGCATTTCTTATCAATTTAAACATGTGATCACTTTAGTTTAGTCAATTTAATTAATTTATGAAGAGCTTCAGGTTTTGTACAAGTTCGGCCAAGCTTGAAACAAAACCCTAATGCTTGCCTTAACATAGGCTAGCAAGCAACCATAGTGCACATGACACACATAGCCCCTGCATAGCTCTTAGGTTCCCTTAGCTTCAAGCCATCACCTAGGGCAGCTTTTTCCCCATGAAAACTTAGATTTAGATCTGGAATTCAAGTGAAAGAACATATTTAGAACCCTTACCAAGTAAATGCAGTAGTTGGTTGGCCAAAACCCGCCAAGGCACCATCATAATACTACCTAAACCACTATGCTCGGTTTCACTTCCATAGCTCTTGGAACTCTTCTCGGCCTTAGTAGAATTTTTGCCCTATATTTCTTGGGTTTAGTAGCTACAAAAAACTGCATAGAAGCTGCCTTAGTCTGGTCTTAAGTCTAAGAGGTGGAAGGGGTCCAATCCGGTTCTACTTTGGTGATCAAGTTTTGATTACTTTTAGCCTTAACCTCCTAGTAATGCACCTACTTGGTTTATTCATTCGGCCAACCTATCTAGCCTAGTTTGTGTGTCATTTTCAGCATCCACTATGCCTTTTGATTTGACCAATAAGGCACTGAATTCTCACTCGATGGCCTCCTAGTGCAGTTGATAATACACATTGCCTTTCTTATGTACTCATTGCCCCATTTTCACTTATTTTACCTTTCTAAGCCTTATTTATAAACCAGGCATTAAGCCCCATAAAATTGTTGTTAAGGACATTTTCCTTTAAATTTCTTATTCACGTAGGTGCACATGAATGTGTCCTCGTGAGCCACCTAGTGGCCCTCCCATGGTGCACCTTGGAGCTCTTAGGTTTCTTTAACCAGATTTCTCTTGGTTTTGACCCACTTCAAGACCCAGATTGGTACTCAATTTCAACCACTTTTGGCTTTTAAGTGCACCTTTGGGCGCCTAACTTTGTTTGTCTTTCTTAGTCATTTCCATGACTTGTATCTTATTTATATACTCCTTAGGTACAATTTATGTACAATTTAGAAACAACCCATGGCCTAGACAAGTCATGGGCATGACATCGACCAGACTTGGCAATAGTAGAGGAAAACCCAAGTAGTGAGTTGAAGGAAAAGACAACCATCAATTTTGCCAGACCTGGAGCAAATCAAAGCCAAATCTACCATTCACCTCCAATTTGCAGAAGAATCCGTGATTCGCTTCTAATTCATTTTCTTTTTATTCTTGTTTGGTTGAGGAAGATGGCGTCCAAATCCTTGTTAATAGCTTTTTGGGCTGAAGACGATCGGACAAGGCTGAAGCAAATCGGACGGATGGGCTAACATCGATTCCATCGACAATCGTTCCTCATCGTCTCCTTACTCACTCACTTCGCCTCTTTGTAATTGGCTCATCTCTTAGCCTCGCCAACAACCGAGAGAAAAACTAAGAAGAGAAATGAGAGAGACACCAAGAAGAGAAATGAGAGGGAATATGAGATTTAAAAATTTTGAGGGTTAAAATGATTGATTGAAAAAACTTTAAGCACCAAAATTGTAATTTTACATTTATTTCAATGTTAATTAATGCCACATGAGCAAAATCCGTCCATTTTTATGGTGAAGTGGACGAAAAATACCCAATTAGGACACACAATATGAGGTAGGATCTTCAGTAGAACAACGTTAACGTTGATACTCGTATGAGACAAAAGAACAAGCTAAGGGATACTCAGTGAATTTTACCCTTATGAAAAAGCTATAACACTAGCACTAAGGAAAATGGTCTTTTAATTCAAAAACATTTCATCACAACCCAATTAGTAGATTAATTAATTTTAATAAATTATTAATTAAATAAGTAATAAATTAATCTACTAATATAATTGAATTATAATTAACAAAAAAAATTGCGTTCTAATTTTGAAAATTTTTAATCATCAAATAATATATGATTTTATAGAATTTTTATAGTTTGATTGGTTTGTTTCCAAGTAAAAAAAATCATTTTTTATTTACTTCGCTTTTAAGTACATCATTCATTTTTCTAATTAAAATGAGTTACTAATTGAACTAAAATAATCGAAATCCTAGATAATACTAGTTGCTTATTCCTGTTAAAATATTTGCTCAATTCCAATACTCTAGGAAAAAGGTAAACTTGTACTTATTCATGTAATATTGAGTAGAAAATAACTTTAGTAACTAAGTTAATTGATGAGAGAATTAGAGGACTGAGGGTGGGTTGTTCCCTAATCGCACGCAACCAGCCTTTTCAGTCTTCTCCGTCGGTATTGAAACCGATTTGTTGAAATTTGCCGGGAAAAAGTTCATAGCTCGCAAGGAAATCCGCCGATGAGATCTAACCTGAGGGTCGTCGATTGCCGATCTTTGAAGGATGGAAGCGGAAAATCAGATCAAATCTCCTGCCCGAGGAACAAGATGGTGGCTAACGTAGAAATAGATTCGCCGGCGGCGGGGATGATAATCATGCTGTGGGCGATTGGCGGTGGTCGCGCCTCAAAGCCTATTCAATCGCGTCGGTGGTTCATAGAATTGTAAGTGCTCAGGCATGAGCAATTGGGTACTGTTAATATTCAATGATTTTTCTTGTACGCAATTGATTGGTCTTCAGTTCTAGATATCTTCCAGGAAAAAAGGATATCTTGCAGGCTACCGATTTGTTGTAGCTTTCACAATTCCCTTTATTTTGTTTAATTAATTCTCTTACAAGCTCAGGATCGTTAGAAAGTTTCAGCTGCACTTTTTGACCTTGTTAATTCTAGAATTTTGATCGAGAATTTCTTGTCAAGCCAGTCAAAAATGTCTCCTGGAATCAATTAAAATATTATCTTTAGCATCTTCCAAAGCCCCCCTCCTTCAGTATATAAGGTTAGCCTCAATTAGTTTTCTGACAAGTACCTTTGTTTAGTTCCATTAATTCAGAGAAAGAAGAAAGAACATCAAGGAGAAGAAGATGGCCAAGTCCCCAGAAGATTTGCATCCAGTTAAAGCCTTTGGCTGGGCTGCTAGAGACTCATCTGGCCATTTATCCCCCTTCAAATTCTCCAGAAGGTAAACCAATTCTTCATTGGTTTTCCACTTCAGTTGATTTTGTGCCAATCTGTCTTTAATCCAGTACTAATTGGTTAGATATTGATGATCATGTGCTTGGATGGTGCAGGGCGACGGGAGAGGAGGATGTGAGGTTCAAGATTCTGTATTGTGGGATTTGTCACACTGACCTTGCTTTCCTTAAAAACGAGTGGGGTTTCTCTACCTACCCCCTTGTTCCAGGGTATGCTACAAATCCAATATTCAAGAACAGCAAACAAATTTTGTAGTAGTATATTTCTAAATATAATTCTAATTCCTTTGCAGGCATGAAATTGTAGGGGAAGTGACAGAAGTTGGGAGCAAGGTTACAAAAGTGAAAGTAGGAGACAAGGTTGGAGTCGGATGCATATATGGAGCG
This sequence comes from Aquilaria sinensis, assembly GCA_005392925.1. Taxonomy (NCBI): domain Eukaryota; kingdom Viridiplantae; phylum Streptophyta; class Magnoliopsida; order Malvales; family Thymelaeaceae; genus Aquilaria; species Aquilaria sinensis. The sequence goes on from SMDT01000332.1 coordinate 116,120, forward strand.
TGTGAATCCTGTGACAACTGCAAGAACAGCCTCGAAAATTACTGCCCTGGGATGATCATGACTTATGGCTTCCCTTACCACGACGGGACAATAACTTACGGTGGCTATTCTGACTCGATGGTGGCCAAGGAACGCTACATCGTCAAGATTCCTGAAGGCATGCGCCTGGACGGGGCCGCTCCCCTCCTCTGCGCTGGAATCACTGTCTACAGCCCGCTCAGGTATTTCGATTTGGGGGGGCCTGGGAAACATGTTGGAATTGTGGGACTTGGTGGCCTTGGTCATGTGGCCGTCAAGTTTGCCAAGGCTTTGGGATCCACAGTCACTGTTATAAGCACTTCTCCTAGTAAGAAGGAAGAGGCTTTGAAACAGCTTGGTGCTGACCACTTTCTAGTTAGCAAGGATGAAGAACAATTGCAGGTACTTTACAAACGCTTCATCTTTAAATTGATTTTGTGCCTAACAACGGATTCTGGATTTTAAATTGACCACTTGCATGCATTCTGGATTTGGAACAGGCAGCTGCAGGGACGATGGATGGTATTATAGACACAGTATCTGCTGCTCATCCGACATTGCCATTGGTTGGCCTTCTCAAGTCTAATGGGAAACTTGTTCTAATTGGAGTTCCAGAGAAGCCACTTGAGCTCCATGTCTTTCCCTTGATTCAAGGTTGGTCCAAGTCTTATGGGTCATGATCTACTTTCCCATGTTTCGACATTTATTGTTTCTTGATTCATGTCTTCCAAGCTCTAACTGGTGGTTGTAATATGGTTGGATACAGGAAGAAAGGGGGTGTATGGGAGTGCCATCGGAGGAATGACAGAGACACAAGAGATGATGGATTTTGCAGCGAAACACAACATAAGAGCAGAGATTGAGGTTATCCCTATAGACTATGTCAACAAAGCAATCGAGCGCCTTGAGAAGAACGATGTTCGCTACCGATTTGTTATCGACATCGGCAACTCCTTGGCCAAGACCAAGCCATGAAAATACCTCACAAGAAGCTAAGGACATGCTTAGTATCGATTCCGCGATTTTGTATTACTCTGTCAGACCGGTGGCATATCTACAATAATGTTAATCGGGATGTTATGTTTTTTTTTCTTTTTACTCGGGATGTTAGTTTTGCTTTTTTATTTTTTATTTGTTTTTTGATTTCACTCGGGATATTATGCTATACTTATTTTGTAAGTTTTTAAGAGAATAATTGTCTTCTATTTTGGAATATGTTTGTGTGTGTATCCTTATTATTATTATTATTATTATTATTATTATTATTTGTGAATAAATTACCCCAAATGACTTGAAGCATGTTAAAAAGTCACTCAAGTTGAGGCAGAATCGTGTGGGATTGCGAGTTGGTGGTAGAATCGGTAAAATTGTGAGTTAAAACGAGCCAAAAATAAAAAAGAAAAGGGTTTGCCGGAGGAAGCCAACTGCACTGATGAAGAAGAAATAGAGGTGAGAATGAAATGAATTTTTGACAGGCATGGAACAAAATCTGTTCAAATTTGACACTTAGATTGAAGCTTTGGAAGTCAATAGAACCACAAAGAATAGGAAAATCTCATCGCAAGATATCCTGGAGGAACTGGTTATGTCTTATGTCACACCCAATATGTTGGCTCGTTTGATCCCTAAATCCTTTTTGCTTTTTCTTCAATTGAACTCTAAGAAAAGATGGATAAACTACCTAAAGTCTGTCTTTAGAGATTATTAAAAGTTACATTATTGTTAATTTCAGGACTTGCTACTTTCCCTCATTTTTTTCGTTAGTCCTTTAACAGTTAATGACCAATTTGAGCCAATTGTAAAGCATTAGTAGACAAATTAAACCATTTTACAACATTCATGGGAATTTAGGACAAAAAAAAACTTTAGTAATAGATTTGTTCTAACAAAAAACATTAGTTACAAATTTGAGAGTTTTTCCATTTGTGAATAATAAATACACGAGCAGCCACTAAACGTTTTCAACACACACGAGTTTGTCCACGAACTAAAACTTGGTCCCTTGCAGCCCATGAACTTTGCACGCCATTTCAAGTTGGTCCATCCTATGACAGACATTAATGCCATCCTCCTAAGTTCCAAGTAATTGCTGACCGACTTAATTTTACCTTACTCAATTTTCGCATTTGTTTGCCAAAATCACTATTTTAGAGGGATTTTAACTAGTATTCGCACCAATTTTTTGCAGCTGGTGTAATAATCACATTCATTTGTAAATCTTTTAACATTATACATGTCTGTTTGATTAATTTTCCTCTCTATAACAAAATAAGTATGATCATAATTCATAGTTGAACTATTTTATGTTACTATAAATTTCCCTAAATTGAGATTCTGGTTGATAGCCGAAGGACTATCGCCTCTCCTAGAACGTACCTCCTATCAAAAGCATGCTCGGGAGGCCTGGCACCATCGGAGAGAGGCACTAGCACTGACCTCGGACTAGGCGAATTCCAGTGCCTCAAACTCGGGATTTAGTCTAGTATCCCAGAGAACTCCAAAGGTGCAGACAGCCCCTCGGAGGAATAAACGAATCGCCTTCGGGATAGAAGAATCAGCTACCACAAGCAAGAGAGGATCTCCCGAAGGCGGAAACTGCGAGCTAGGCAGCGCCCCAAACTGCGAGCATAACTCCCGAAGAAGGGTGTTCGTCCCAAAGAACGACCTCGCCCAAAGGACATCGGGAGTACGGCAGGAGCATTTAAGGAGCCTCTGACACATCGCCCACAGACGCACCATTCACCTCAAACGGCGCTTTGACACGCCGACGCCGCCCAGGCCTTGTCACAACCTGTCTCGGACCAAGGCTCGAGGGAGCCTACAAACAGCTACTTGTCCCCTGTGTCCGAAGGTACATAGCAGATCTGATCGAACACGTGTCACGATCTGAACGGGCCAGACACTCCTATAAATACCAAAGAGCAGCCCCTTGCAAACGGTTGGTCAGTCAGTTGGGAGGATACGAGCAGGCAAGGCCACTAAACCCCTGAGTGCTCTCTTTCCTTCACCTCTCAGTGAACTAACTTGGGCGTCGGAGGCTCCTCCCCGGAAAAACATCCCGGGGACCTCCTAACCCTTCCTTTTGGGCTTTTCAGGCACCACTCCCTGGGAAACCTCCACTTCGGGCGTTCTCCTCCTCAGGAAGTCCCTCCAGACACCACCATGTCCTCCAGCGAAGACGTCTCCGGACATCATTTGGCGCCGTCTGTGGGAACCCACCCTCAGGTTGCCGTCGTTGAGACTCGGCGTTCTAAGGACAAAGGACTCCCGAAGTCCCCGTCCGCGCCTGAAGTCCAACCGGCTGCTGAGCAAACTCTTCCAGGGACTTCCACGCCCGAGGAAGAACGTCCTCTGGTCATAACCATGAGCTTCCTCCGTGACTTCCAACGCTCTGTTGTGGCTGAGATGACACAACAGATAGACAGAAGATGGCCACAACAAGCTCAAACCCAAAGGTCTCCTTCACCGGTACGCCCTCGGGAAAGGAGCCCCAAAGCAGTCCGCCGCAGTTCGGGGAGTGAAGACCCACGTGAGGAGTCTTCAACAGAAAATATGCCCCTCGGGGCACGCCTTCCAGGGCAAACGGGGCCCAACCAACCCAAAATTCCACGCCGAAGGAGCCCTTTGCCTGAGACGAGGTCACCCTCTCCCCGACGACGAAGCCATTCTCCGAAGAGGCGCCGTCAATCTCCTCCACCTGAGGAAGAACCTAGCGCCACCGCCCTCATGGAAAAAATATTGGCAAGGCTGGACAGAGTCGAGAGGCAGGTGGCTCGCAAGCCAGTTTGGGCCAGACTGTCTGAGTCTTTTTGTGGGGATCAGTCTCCTTTCACCCGAGCTGTGGTCGAGGCAGCTATGCCAGGTGACTTCAGGGTACCTCGGCTAGAGACGTACGATGGTCGGACCGACCCACAGGCCCACCTGACGAAGTACAGACGCAGCATGATGATGCACGGTGCGGACGACGCCACCTTGTGCAAGTGCTTCGAGGTCACCCTCTCCGGGCCAGCAACCGCGTGGTACAACTCATTGGCTCCAGGAATCATCGGGGAGTTCCAGGAGTTATCAACAGCCTTCACCCAACAGTTCATCGGGAGTCGCCCGACGGCGAAGATGCCCGTTCAAATGTTCGACATAGCGCAAAGAAGCGGAGAAACTATACGCGACTATGTCGAGAGGTTCAACAGAGAGGCCTTAAGTGTCCCAGACTTTCGGCCCGAAATACGCATCCTCGCCATGACAAGGGGCCTTTGGAGGGATTCTCAACTCTTCTATGAATTCTCCAAGGACCCTCCAGACACACTGGGCGAATTCTACCGACGGGCCGAACAGCACATGACGGCCGAAGAACTAAGAATGGGCGGACCCAGGCCCGAGCACACCCGTGGCGAAGGGGTCCAGCCAGCAGGCACGATATCCGACCGACCAGCCACCCCGACCTCGGAGAATGCGAGGAAGGAAACCCCCGAACTTCACAGCCCTGAACACCACGAGGACCAACATCCTCATGACTCTGGAGAGGCAGGGAACACAAGTTCAGAGGCCAAGGGCCATGACCGCTGAAAATAGAAAAAACATGAAGAAGTTCTGCCAATTTCATCGCGATCATGGCCACGACACTGAGGATTGCTTCCAGCTGAAGAAGTATATTGAATCGCTGATAAAACAAGGCCAACTTCGGCGGTACCTACGGCTGCCTTCCCCGAAGGGGAGGAAAGAGGAGGAAGGAAAGGTAGAAGATGAGGACTACGACTCCGACAGGCGGAGAAACCGAAGTCCGAAGAGGCGCCCTCCACCCTCTGCGGGAGTCATACAAACAATCACGACGGGGCTCCCATCCTCGGAAAGAAAAAGGAAGGCCAGGGAAATAGCTGTCATGGACTATCAAAGTCCAGCGAAGAAGGTATCCCGATAAGATGGTTCCACAGTCGTCTTCCCTCACGACGACCCACTCCTGATCATGGCAAGAATTGGAAACTGGGATGCTGATCATGGCAAGAATTGGAAACTGGGATGTCAAAAGGGTATTGCTTGATGACGGATCAAACGCTGACGTCCTATTTTCACAACTGCTGCCGAGCTTAGGCATATCCATCAATGATCTCAGGCCTGTCACTTCACCGACCTTCGGGGTAGGACCTTCCGAGTTACCCGTCCTCGGGTGGATCGACCTTCCATTAATGATGAGAGGGACTTCGGTCAAAGGAGCAGCTGAGTTGTTTGCCTCGACGATGGCGAGGTTCATCGTCATGGATGTCCCCTCATCATACAACGCCATCCTTGGAAGGCAGACGCAGGGAAATCTGCACATTCGCCCTGACGTGAGACATTTGACTGTCACTTTCGCCACCAAGGAAGGAGACGCAGAAATCTTCATAGATCAGGGCGAAGTAAGAAAGGTGTTCGTCAAAGCCCGAAAAGCCCCAGCAAACAATTTCACACAAGCTGTAGAAGAAGGGGCTTCAAAGTCAAAAAATGGCGAGAAAGAAGTTTCTGGCAAGGTGGAAATGGAAGAAGTGGAACTTATCCCAGGACGAAGTACCCAAATAGGAAAAAACTTGTCCGAAGGAGATAAGAAAAAACTTGTATCCTTTCTGGTAATGAATAAAGACCTGTTCGCCTACTCGCCGAAAGACAGGCCGGGGGTAAATCCGCGCGTAATACAACATAGCCTCAAAGTAAGTCCGGAAGCAAAGCCTGTCCGGCAAAAGAAACGAGGCATCTCAGCCCATAAAAATGACTTCGTCAAAACCGAAGTCCAACGTTTATTGGAGGCAGATGTAATCAGGGAGGTCAAGTACCCCGAATGGCTAAGCAATGTGGTGATCGCCACAAAAGAAGGAAGCAACAAACTTCGGATGTGCATCGACTTCAGAAACCTGAACAATGCTTGCCCAAAAGATTCATATCCTCTCCCGCCAATAGATCAACTGGTAGATTCAACTGCCGAATACGGGCTCCTAAGTTTCCTAGACGCCTTCAGCGGCTACCATCAAATAAAGATGGACCCCTAAGACGAAGAAAAAACAGCCTTCATCACCGAGGGGGGGACGTACTGTTACACCAGGATGCCCTTCGGGCTCAAAAACGCAGGAGCCACCTACCAGAGGTTGATGAGCAAGGTCTTTAACGACCAAATAGGGAGGAACATGGAAGCCTACGTAGATGACATGATAGTCAAAAGCAAGCTGCCTGTTGACCATGTCACAGACCTAAGGGAGACTTTTCACCAGCTCAGAACCTTCGGAATTCGCCTTAACCCCGAGAAGTGCACCTTCGGGGTAACTTCGGGAAAGTTCCTTGGGTACATGGTATCAGAAAGAGGCATTGATGCTAACCCAGAAAAAATTAAGGCTCTGTTGGAATTCCGAACTCCTGCCACAATAAAAGATGTGCAGAGACTTGCTGGAAGAATAACCTCCCTCAGCAGATTTATTTCCAGATATGGAGACCGGTGTCGAGCATTCTTCAAAGTCCTCACTAAGGCAGCAAAAAGGGAGGACGACCTCGGGAGTAATGATCGTCCTTGGAATGAGGACTGCCAAAAAGCTTGGGAAGAACTCAAAATCTACTTGGCTCGCCTGCCCACTTTGCGACAGCCCCGCGAAAGAGAACCTCTTGTGTTGTACCTCGCCGTCACAGAAAAAGCAGTAAGCTCAGTCCTTGTGAAAGAGGAAGGGGCGAAGCAGTGGCCAGTCTACTATGTGAGCAAGTCCCTGCACGGCGCCGAAATCAGGTATCCTTTATTACAGAAAGCTATATATGCCTTGGTCCTGGCAGGAAGAAGGCTGCGACCATATGAAGAAGGTTTCAGGCTCACCCCATCATCGTCCGAAGAAGACGTCATGAAGAAGGTTGACCATTCGGGAAGGCTCTCAAATGGTGTATAGAGCTCACCCCATCATCCCGAAGTAGTTTACCCCTGCGGGACGTCATGAAGAAGGTTGACCATTCGGGAAGGCTCTCCAAATGGTGTATAGAGCTTGGCGAACACGACATCACTTATGAACCTCGGAAAGCCATAAAAGCTCAAGCCTTGGCAGATTTCATTGCCGAGGTCCCCATTACCGAGGACAGCCACCCAAGTCCCGATGAAAATGAGCCAGAATGGGCCTTGTACGTTGATGGTGCCTCGGGCGCCGAGCACCAAGGAGCAGGGGTGATCATCAGAGGCCCCGAAGGCCTGGAAGTAATGAAGGCCATTAAGTTCAGCTTCAATGTCACTAACAATGTGGCTGAATATGAAGCCCTCATAGCGGGCTTGCGCCTGGCCAGAAAAATTGGTGTCAGAAACTTGAAAGCCCATAGCGATTCCCAGCTAGTAGTTCGGCAAACAGCAGGGGACTACGGGGCGAAGGATCCAACACTGGCAAAATACCATGAATTAGTAACGAAGCTTATTCGAGAATTCGACACCGTGCGAATCAAGAGCGTGCCTCGCAGACATAACGCTGAGGCAGATGAATTGGCAAAATCAAAAGCATATACTGAGGTGCTAAGCCAGCCGAGCATTACAGTGCTGAGCATAATGACTTCGGGAAGAAGCTGGAAAGACCCAATAAGAACATATCTCGAAACCAATACGCTCCCCGAAGACCCCAATGAAGCAGCAAAAGTGCGGAGACGCTCCGGTCGTTTCTTTCTGATTGGAGAAGACCTATATCGGCAGGGATATGCAAATCCGCTACAGAGGTGTGTTGGCGAAGAGGATATTGAAATAATCCTCCAAGAAGTTCACGAAGGCGCTTGTGGTTCGCACATCGGAACCGACGCCCTGGCAGGGGTGATACTTCGCCAAGGATACTTTTGGCCTACCCTGAGGAAAGACGCCAGGCGGTTGGTCAAGAAATGTGGTAATTGCCAAAGACATGCAAAAATCCAGAGAACACCCTCGGAGCTGGTGACTTCGGCAAACTATCCCTGGCCCTTCGCAGTTTGGGGTATAGACCTTATCGGACCCCTCACGACAGCGCCTGGGGGCGTGAAGTTCTGCGTAGTCGCAATAGACTATTTCTCTAAATGGGTCGAGGCAGAACCTTTGACGACTATCTCGGCAAGAGAAGTGCACAAGTTCATATGGAAAAACATAGTATGCAGATTCGGTATACCGAGGGTGCTAGTGGCTGATAACGGATCCCAGTTCATAGACAAAGGGTTCCAAGAGTTTATCAGCAACCTCGGAACAAAGATGCACTTCGCCCCGGTAGCTCACCCCCAAAGCAATGGGCAGGTGGAAGTATCTAACAGGACCATAAAAGATGGTCTGAAAAAGAGACTGGGGGAGGCAAAAGGGAAATGGCCAGGAGAACTCCAAAGCGTGCTATGGAGCTACCGAACAACGCCCCGAAGAGCTACAGGGGAAACTCCTTTCTCGCTCGTCTTCGGTACGGAGGCCTTGATCCCAATAGAGGTAGTGCGACCATCAATACGAGTACAGGTATTTGATGAAAGTGGAAATGACCTCGGCTTAAGAACCAAGCTCGACCTCGTCGGCGAACATAGAGAAATAGCGGAACTAAGAAGGAAAGCTTTCCAGCAAAGAGTGGCCGCCGCTATAAACTTGCGAGCTAGGCCAAAAGGAATAAAAAAGGGTGACCTCGTTCTCCGAAAGGCGGAATTCGCACCCCGGAGGCCGTCACACGGCGTACTTCGCGCGAATTGGGAGGGACCTTATCTGGTTCTTGCCGAAGTACGAAGAGGGGTGTACAAGCTCGGTGACGCCGAAGGCGTGGAATTAAAAAACACTTGGCATTCAGATGCCTTGAAAAAGTTCTATGCTTAGAATCTTGACGAAAGGGTTTACATTGTACAAAGTTAGAAAAATTTTCTAGCTACACGGGCTTCTGAAAGAAAGATTCTTGAACAAAGGATATACTAAAATTTCGCGAAGTTGGTCGCCAGAATAAGCATGGGTGTGATTTCCTGAAGTCCCTCGAGCAAGCATGTTCGGGACAATAGGAAATGAAAAACCTTGCGAGAATTTCTAAATACAAAAGGCGCACGGAGAACCGATCTAATCTTCCGAAGTCTCTTGAGCGAACGTGTTCGGGGCAAAAAGGAATGAACAATCTCACAAAAAAGACTTAGAAAAAATTTCTTACAGGAAAGAAAAAAGTCTTTATTGACAGACAAGATCGGCTTACAAAGAAGAAGGAAAGAAAGAGTACAAGGAAAGAGAAAAAGAAGGCAGAAGGGGCCTGAGATAAATTAGGGATTCTCGGCGTCCCGAGAGCCACTAGCCCCTGCATCCTTTTCCGCCACCACCCGCGCCGGAAGAGTCTGAGGCAGGTTCAAGTGCTCGAGCTTGGACCAAGTCCACCGAGGTCCCTCAGGAATATTCAGGGCCTCCAGGAAAGAAAGGTCGAGATCTGGAAACTTCAGAAGAACTTGATGACGAACGAGACAAAACCCGTCTTGAAAACCAACTTTGGTCATCTCGTCGGATTTCCTCTTCTCGACACCAAGATCATTAAGCTCCTTCTCCAGGTCTTCAACCTTCTTCCTTAATGCCTTCACCTTCTTTTTTCTCGGCTCATCCTTCCCCTTCTTCGAAGATTCGACCTCGGCTTGAAGTGCGGTTTTCTAGGCCTCCGCCTTCGCCAGGAGAGCCGCAGAATCCGACTTCTCCTTTTGAAGTGCCTCATTAGCCGAAGTCAGCTTCGCCACTTTTCCGCCGAGGTCGGACATCTTCTGGGAGGAGTCCTTTATAAGTTCTTCTTTTTCCTTCGCAAACTCCTCCCGAAGGGCAGCAATCTCTGACGCCGAAGTCTGGGCCAGCTAAGTGTTTCGAGCAACCAGGTCCGCGCACTGGGTCTGATATTGTTCTATAGTCTTTGAAGCGGCGGCCCGGTACATCCCCTGCCTCGCCACCCGAACTCTGAGGAATCCGGCATATCCCAGCAGCTGCAGAAAAACAGAGCCAAGAATGAGACAAGGCAAAAAAGGAAAGGTAAATGCTTAGAAGAAATCAAAGACAAAAAAGGGGCAAGGAGAGAAACACACCTGGGCGGCGTGCTCGGAAAGCTTCGCAGCGAGGGAGTCATCATCCGGATGAGCCCCCGCAAGGGCCCTGAAAGAAGCTTCAGTCAGGACCCCCTTTGCAATCTCCTTGGCCATGAGCGGGCAGTCCTCGGAGTACATGTCCATGTCCTCCGTAAAGGACCAAAACGGCTCCTTCGGAATCTTCCCCTTCGAGATATGGGCGTCCCGAAGGGCCCGCTTCCAGGCATGGTCGGCAACCCAATCCGGAGGAAGAATCTCCTCTGCACGACAAAAGCAGAAAAATTGTCAAACACAAGTAGCTGCCAAAAAATTCAGAAACTAAGTGTCTAAGACATCAAACCTAGTGGCACTTCGGCAACATCGTCGCCAGAATCCAGGGCCCCCTCAGAAGAAATCTCCTTCCCTTTCCTCTTGCGGCGATCTTCGGCAGAAGGGGCTTCCACCAAAGCGTCCAGAAGAGCCGCCGTGTTAGGGTTTGAAGGACCGACATCTGCACCGACCTCGGTCGAAGGCGCAGCAACGGTTACCTCGGGCTCCTCGCCCACCTCCTCGGAAATCTCCGGCATAGGAGGGGGCACGGTCTTCTTCGATCGTTTGGCCACCGGAGGCCCCCCGCCAGCCGCCTTCCGTCTTCGGGAGGCAGCCTTCTTTGTTTGTTCGCCTTTCTCGGCCTGCCCGATGAAAAGCGATCGGTAATAGGCAGCAGTATCGTCGCCCATCTCTGAAAAAGAGAGAAAACATCAGCGTAAGTCCAAGATGAAATTAAAACAAGGGGACCAGGAGATGACTTACTTTCGAAAAAATCCGCATAAGTAATGTCCTTCTGAAGAAGTTTTACCAGCCAGGAGTCCTTCCCAGCAATGGCAGGAGCCGGCATCTCGAGGTCCGTTTCGTGCTCCTTTACCACCTTCAACTCCCGAAGTACTTCTTCGGTCATCAACTTCCAGTTAATTGGAAAGGGGTAAAGGGGGCGCGGTGGGACCTCGGAATCCCAGTCAGAGACCGCTCGGATGCGCTTGTCAAAGTCCGCAAAAATGGGTGTTAACTCGGGAGTTAACAGCATCTTCGGGTCAACGACATCCATCACGAGCTTTCCCTGAGCCCACTTCATCGGGACATGCGACCAGGCCTCCTCCTTCTTCATAAAAAAGAATTTCTGTTGCCACCCTCGCCAGCTGTCTTTGTTGGCAAAGGTGAACTTGTATTTTTTGCTCCCTGACCCCCGAGGTAGCATGAAATAGAAGCCACCCTTTGGGACCACGAAGAGCTTGTAGTACTGCAGAAAAATGACAAAGTGTGGCTCTATACCGAAGACACCACACATACAAAGAAAAGCATTGAAATAGCAGTACGAGTTCGGCGGAAGTTGGTTTACGGCAATGCGATGGAAATCGCAGAAATCGCAAACCTCTTCGGCGGAGGATACCGAAGTCCGGCCTTCAGTTGGGCACGGAAAACAGTAACCTCGTCACTACGGTTTGAAAAGCTATATTGGTCCGAACGAGGCAACCTCGTAGTGACGTAGGAAGGAAGGAAGAACTTCTTTTTCCATTTTTTAAGTTTTGCAGAAGTGGTGCAGCAGGGGTGAGAAAGAAGGGGTTCCCAGCTTTCGGGAATAGGCATGACTGGCAAAAAACCGAGTTCGGGAAAAGGCAAAAAGCTATTTCAAAGAAAAAATTTGGAAAAGCAGAAGAAACTGGAAGCTAAAACCCACCAAACGTTTTGCCAAAATCCGGATTTGAGGACGCCGTCGTGAAATGATTGCCGGAAAACCACTCTGTCAAAAAGCACCGCCGTAAGAGAGCAGGAAAAACACTGCGGCAATTGGGAGACAGAAGAAGAGCAAAAGCAAAAGCAAAAGGGGGTTATGTAGGACTAAGGGTATATATAGGACGAGGAAGGGTAGGCGAATCGACGTCATAAGTGCTGGGCGAAGGCGAATCGTCGCCATAATTGCCCGTTCTGCATAAAAAGGCGCGCCCGATGTAACCCTCTCCAATAACGGCGTGCCACGTGTCAGCAACCACGCCAAATAAGGAACACGCTTTTTGACGAATAGCGCGCCGCCCCAGACTGACACGCCTGGTCACGAGACGAGATGTTCCAGTGACCTACAAAGATTACAGAAAATAGGTTACCTCGGAGACACCAACAGACAGTCTGTGCTACATCTACGGACAGAAGGTGTATCTTCGGCACAGGTACCAAGCATAAAGCCCCGAAGGGTACCCTCCGAAAGCTGACAGAAGCCAAAGTCCCTGCTTCGGCTTCTGAGGGGGGGGGCATGTGATAGCCGAAGGACTATCGCCTCTCCTAGAACGTACCTCCTATCAAAAGCATGCTCGGGAGGCCTGGCACCATCGGAGAGAGGCACTAGCACTGACCTCGGACTAGGCGAATTCCAGTGCCTCGAACTCGGGATTTAGTCTAGTATCCCAGAGAACTCCAAAGGTGCAGACAGCCCCTCGGAGGAATAAACGAATCGCCTTCGGGATAGAAGAATCAGCTACCACAACCAAGATAGGATTTCCCGAAGGCGGAAACTGCGAGCTAGGCAGCGCCCCGAACTGCGAGCATAACTCCCGAAGAAGGGTGTTCGTCCCAAAGAACGACCTCGCCCAAAGGACATCAGGAGTACGGCAAGAGCATTTAAGGAGCCTCTGACACATCGCCCACAGACGCACCATGTCACCTCAAAGGGCGCTCTGACACGCCGACGCCGCCCAGGCCTTGTCACAACCTGTCTCGGACCAAGGCTCGAGGGAGCCTACAAACAGCTACTTGTCCCCTGTGTCCGAAGGTACACAGCAGATCTGACCGAACACGTGTCATGATCAGAACGGGCCAGACACTCCTATAAATACCAAAGAGCAGCCCCTTGCAAACGGTTGGTCAGTCAGTTGGGAGGATACGAGCAGGCAAGGCCACTAAACCCCTGATTGCTCTCTTTCCTTCACCTCTCAGTGAACTAACTTGGGCGTCGGAGGCTCCTCCCCGGAAAAACATCCCGGGGACCTCCTAACCCTTCCTTTTGGGCTTTTCAGGCACCACTCCCTGGGAAACCTCCACATCGGGCGTTTTTCTCCTCAGGAAGTCCCTCCAGTAGACACCACCATGTCCTCCAGTGAAGACGTCTCCGGACATCACTGGTGATATGTAATATGTACATATCATATAATAATAATAATAATGATGATGATGATGGTTAGAGCAGCTATTCTTGGTTAGAGCAGCTATTCTTGGTACATGATCTCTTTTTCTACATAGAATGTTATACTAATAAAGATGCAAAAGTTCTTCCCCACTTAATTGTACTCCAGAACTCAGTTGATACATACATAAATACATACATATAAAAGCTTTAAGTCGTTGTAAAGCATGTCCTCTAAAAATAAATTGCATCACGCTACTATTGTACTGTTTTTAAAAATAGTTCTTTTATTATGCATCTATGTCTAATTAGACATACTAACTCATCCCTTAATCTTCTATATATAAGGTATAAATCATCAAAAAAATTAACAAAAATACCGTTAGTTAAAATATTATTCTCCACAAAAAACCATAGCTTGCTACTGCTGTCTTCTACAGTGCTGGTGCCGGCACCGGCGCCGGTGTCACCACCAAACTGTCATACGTAATGATCTTGCCGTATAAGTCATATGGCATGTTTGAAAAAATGAAAAGTGTCTGAATGGATATCAAAAAGTATCTAAAGAAATATTTAGATGTGTCTGACCAATACGTAGAAAATTTACTTTCTTAAAAAATAACTAATTGAAACAATAAAAAATGTATGAATGAATATGTAAAAGTGTATAAAGAAATATTTAAAAGTGTCTGAACAATACGTAGACAATTTACTCTCTTCAAAAATAACTAATTGAAACAATAAAAAGGTGTTTGAATAAATGTGTAAAAGTGTCTAAAGAAAAGTGACAAAATGTCTAAAGTAATACGCAAACAATTTATTTTTGTGATAAAAAAATGTATACAAAATAATAAACAAAGTGTCTAAATAGAAATTTAAAAGTGTCTAAATAACCATTTAAGAAAATTACAAAATGCCTGGGGCAATATGTAAATAATTACAAAATGCATCCGCATCCCCCACAGTCTATTTACCTCGCCACCGCCGCCTCCTCCCTACTCCTCCTCCTTCCTCACACTGCCTCACCTCTACCCTCCACGCCTGTTTACCTTGCGACTTCGCCTCCTCGAACTTACCTCGTCACCTTACCTCCACCTTCGCCTCAAACTAGCCTTGTCACCTCACCTCCAACCTCGCCTCGCCACTTTGCCTCCTCGAATCGCCAATTCGCCTACTCAGATCTAAAGCCAAGATTCAATCAGAGACTTGAAGCTTTGTCCGCCACCACCTTGTTCTCCGTCTATCCAATCGTCTTCCACAACGTTCTAGTCTCATCTTGTGCCATCGTCTCTCGTCACTCATCATCGCCGATCATTGCTTAGCCTGTGACTTGCCTCGTCGCCTCACCTTCATACCACATTATTACCGTCGTCGCCTCGCCCTTACCGCTGCTGATTGAAGCGTTCGGCTACAACATCGCGCCGTCACTACCAATTGTGCCGCATTTGTTGCCGCATCGTGTCGTCGTTGCTACGTCATGCCACCGTCATTGTTCGTTTCTCACAATTTCTTGGCATTCGACATTCCTCGGCCTGGCCGTTCATGGTTCCTCTGCGTCCTCTGCCTTCGTTGCTTGGTCGCATCGGCCGTTTGTTTCTTACCATTCTTCGCCGGAGTCACTTAGCCTCCTTGGCTTCTTTGCATGTCGGATTTCAAGTTAGATCTGGTAGGTTGATCACCAGAATCGAGAGAGAGGGTTTGGGAAAGGGTAAATTTGAAGGTAAAACTGTAAAATAACAGGTATGTCTAATTAGACATATGTTCATGTTATCCATGGTATTTTAAAAATGATTTCATTTAATACTTGACTTAAGTTCATAAAAAATAATATTTGACGTAATTATGATTATTACACTAATTTTTTTTTTCTAGCACTTACACTAAACATGCGTGTTATTGAAAATAAGAAACCTTTTAGCTGGATCAACAATAGATAAAGTAACGGAGAAACAACTCAAGAAAGTATAGAAGAAACAGACGTTGACTTCAACAAAAAGAATTAAGACATAAAAAAAAATCATTTGGTTCAGTTTGGTTGCCTTGGGTCTGAACAAGTTAACCTTCTCTTCCTTATAGTATATGACAATAATATTTCATTCAAACTCTACAATTGTATACTTGATTCTATGTAAAAACAAAAAAAAAAAAAAAAGACATACAGAAAGTACCATGGATAATGATGGTATTAAAGAAGTTCATTTTTCACATAAAAATAACTAAAGAAGTTTATTTTTCACATAAAAATAACTAACTGATTAAACATGTTTAAAAATTATTAGTACTTAGTTCATCATGATCTGAAAACTCTTTTAATATGCTTTATATTTTTTTCACCTTTATAGGAATTGAAATAAATTAAATTTATCTTCGTACAAAAGAAATTAATGTTTACTTTTTATAACTACCAACTTCCAGTTACAGTTTCAACTAAAACAAAAGCAAACAAAAAAATTGTTTATTGCACTAATCTTCATCTTTTGATGTTTACATTAATTAGCAATTTACATTTCCGCATAAATGAAATAGTCACCGGACAAAGGAGGAGAAAAGGTTCGGCATCGGCCAGAATGAATATTTCAAAAAAAAAAAAACAGAGAGTTAAACTAAAGCTATAAATTTTCATATAATCCATTTTGCATTTATAAATGAATTTCTATTTCAAAAACCATAGTAGCATCTATACTATATCGTAAGATGATGAGGGTCGTACGAGCTTAGCACCTGGGTTGGATTATTAATTGGTGGCTACATTAGACTTTATAAATGATTTTTTTAAAGAAAACCATATTAATTAGCTTACTGTCCCAAACGGGTTCCTAGGTACCCTTCAATTTGTCATATGAAACTCATTTATGCATATAATGCGTTCTAATTGGTCGTTATCATTACTTTAACAGTTAACTCTAAGAGAAAATGTTGGTATGATGTCAAATAACACTAAAGGAAATTTCAAAAGGATATCTTTTATCCCCTAACTTTTCAAATTAGCTACTTTAGATTTTAACTTTCAATACCACTACAACATAGATTCTAAATTGTGACTAAAAATCACAACTGCAAGTCAGTCACTAAGTATTTCAATCGCTAAATAGTTGGAAATAAAAAGGTGCACTTTTTATTGCAACTAATAGGCAACTAAAAGTTTCAGTCGCCCACATATTAATCGCCTTTCAGTTGGAAATTTTTTATGTACTTGACTATTAATCGCCTTTTAGTCGAAATTTTTTTAAAGATTTAACTGTAGTTACTCTTTAGTCCATTTTTTAGGTATCCAATTTACCTTAGTTGTCTTCTCAGTGGCTAAGTTGATTTAAAATTTTTGGGTTTTTAAGGTTTGAGCTTTTTTAGAGTTTAGGATAAATGTATTAGGATTTTTTTTGTTTTAGTTTTTGGAATTTTTTTTAGGGTTTAGGGATATAAAATTAGGATTTAGGGTTTTTAAAGGATTAAGAGTATTGGACATAGATTTAGGATTTGCAATTTTTATTTAAGGTTTAGGGTTTGAAATTATTATAAGGTTAGGGTATTAATTGAATCAATTTAATATTAGAGTTTTGGGATTTATTTTAGGATTAATTTAGAGCTTTTTATGATTTAGGGTTTGATAACTTTTTTAGGGTTTAGGGATATATATAGAATTAGGATGGTTTAAGGGTATTTAATTAAGTATTAGGATATTGAAATTTAAGGTATGAGATTTGCATTTAGGGTTTAGGTTTTAGGATTAATGGTATAGACTAAGTTTAGGGTTTAAGGTTATATATTTAGGGTTTAGGATTTAGGGTTGTATATTTAGGGTTTAGGGTTATATATTTAGGGTATAGATTAGGTTTAGTGTTTAGTGTTTAATTAGGGTTTGTATTTAGGGTTTTGGGTTTAATTAGGGTTTAGTGTTTAATTAGGATTTTTATTTACGGTTTAGGGTTTAATTAGGTTTTGTATTTAGGTTTTAGGTTTTAGGTTTGAGGTTCAAGGTCTAATTAGGGTTTAGGTTTTAATTAGAGTTTATATTTAGGGTTTAGGGTTTAATTAGGGTTTGTATTTAAGGTTTAGAGTTTAGGATTAGTTGTAGTTAGGGTTAGAGTTTAGTGTTTAATTAATAGGGTTTGTATTTAGGGCTTAAGGTTAATGATAGTTAGGTTTAGGGTTGAATTAGAGTTTAGCGATATGATGAGTTTAGGGTTTATGTTTAAGGTTTAAGGTTAATATATGGTATATTGTGTTTAGGCTTTAGGGATATAATGCATCATATGTATCATAATGTATCACATATGATAATATATATTTATATCATATAATAATAATAATAATAATAATAATAAATAATTAATAATCACATACCAAACACACACACACACATAGACAACATAGATATGATAATATATATAATATATTTAGGGTTTAATTTAGTGCTTTAGGGTTTATTGTTAATTAATAAGGGTTTAGGGTTTATGGATAAAATGTGTCATATATTATAATGTATGTATCATTTATATTATATTGTATAAAAATGAATCATACAATATATAATAATAATAAGAATAATCAATAATAATAATAATAAAATAATAAATAATAATAATAATAATAATAATAATCATCATCATCATCATCATCATATATTATTATTATTATTATTATTAGTAAAAATTATAAAACCCCCCTGTAGTTTAGTCTAACCTACACTTTACTCAATCTATTTTTAGAAATATACACTTTAATCCTTTCTTTCTTTACAATGTCTGACAACAACTTCTGAAACCCTAATTCAAATTGGATAATATTCATGTTTCAATAATTTCAAGATTTCTGATATTTTTTTCATAGCTAACTAACCTTTAAAAAATACTGATATATATTTACAAAAACAAAAATGCATTTACAGCAGGAAAAAATTGATAATTTACATTGTCTATTAATTATAAAAAAAATATTGAAGAGATTAAAGTTACTAGAAGATGACTATTGTATAGTTTAAATTACAATTTTAGAAGTTGTTATCGGACAGTATAAAAAAAATATGAGGCAAAGTGTAGGTTTTAAAAAATAGATAGAGCAAACTTTAGGTTAAGGTAAACCTCATAGGGTAATTGTAAATTTTCCTTTATTATTTTTCTATCTTATATTAAAAGCAAATATAGCATACATAAAAGCCCATATATCATACAACCCAACCCAAATCCAAATCCAACCTAACCCTAACTATATATACCCTTATATACTCTTTTCTCACTCTCATTTCTTATCTGCCTTTTACTCTCATCTCTCTCAACCCTCTCACTCTCATCCCTCATATCTGTGTCGCCGGTGGTGCTAGATTTTTGCCTCACCCAGCCATGCGACGTCACCCATCCACCTCGCCTGTCATCCTCCTCACCGCTGTCTCCTCTGCCTGCTAAATCTTCTTGCTGCCATCTCATTTGCTTGTTGGATCTCCTTCCCACTGTTTCCTTTGCCTACTCCATTTCCTCATTGTCCACCTCGTCGTGCCCTCGCCTCCTTGATCTCCTCCTCAGCACGTAACTGTCCAAATCGATTTACTCAGCCTCGCCGCCGTTGCTTCTTCGGCCCACTCACCGTTGGCTCATCTGCTTGCCCATCGTCCTCCTAGCCGTCGCCTTCTCAGCCTACTCATTGTCTGCCTTAATCTTTTTGGTGGCCCATTGTCCTCACCATTCACCTTGGTCTTCTCAGCCCATCATCTTCTCTGTGGCTTCGTCACTGTCCACGTTGGTCTCCTCCAGATCTGAGTTTAAAATTTTTTGAATTTTCTCCGGATCTGATTTTAAATTTTGTAACTTTTTGAATTTTATATTTTGGTATGTATATTGATTTTTACATTAACATAAATGTATTTTATTTAAATTTAAATTTCATTATTTGATTATTTTATTATTAACAATCAAAGTAAGTTAATATTCATACAAAGAATTATCAATTAAATAACAAATAAATAACAAATTAAATTGAATATTAATTAAATAAAAATTATATTAACTAATAATGTAATTTTTTGGAAGAAAAAGCTCCCAATATGTCAACTGAATTGCGACTGAAAAGGCAGTCGCTATTATAGCAACTAAAAGAGTTTGTTGCAAATTCTCGACTGAATTTCGACTAATATTGTCAATTTCTTTTTTCAGTTGATTTTCAATTGGAAATCATTTGTAGCTTGAAAAAATCTAATTGCTATTTACAGTCATAGTGTAGTCGGTTTTGGACTATGTAATGATTGAAATTGGACTGAAATGTCAGTCACTATCTTGCATTCATCTTGTAGTATATATAGTGATTACATACCCAATACCTTAAGTTACATAATCTTTCTATTTCGGGTTGTTGCACTTGCTCTCGCGCTCATACTCCTACTTTCAATTGCCACTTTTATTTTCATTTTTTATAACAATTTCACCTATTTAAATTTTAAAAAGTGACAATTTCTTAATCTTGGCCTCACATTCAACTCCTGTTTTTAGTACGCTTTGTGTAACTCAGGTAGTAACTCTGATCCAAAAAGTAAAAATACCCATAATAATGACCTCCGCCCTATCCCTTTTTAGCTTTTCCTTCAGCCCTTCATTGATTACCCTACCATGCAGGATAGGTTGAATATCTTAGCCAAGATCTCAACCGAGTCAGGTTTGAAGGACTGGCCCAACTTCTACAAGCTTTTTCCACCAATGGTCAACCATATGGTCATTTTTCCTAGTTTTTCTCATCCTCCTACGTTTGTTGTCGATGTCAAACACGCTTGCTCAATTCCTTCGGTGCTTTTCCTCTCCTAGTCCGCCATTGTCCTTTATATTTACCATAGTTTTCTAAACATTAAAACTGATGGTCACTAGAGAAAAGAAAAGAATAATCCACTGCATGCGATCAAATTACCAAGTTTGCCACAATTTTGAAAGGAAGATCTTGCTTCTCCGCGCCTTGATCGATCAACATAATGTTATGTCTTCAATCTTCCATGAACACATTTTTTGTGTTACTGTTATGCCCGAAAACCACTAATGAGATGATTGTATTTTACACATTGAGTCATCATATTTATTGAGACATTATTCCAATAATTGTATTTGTTATTTTATTTCTGTTTGACAAAATCAAACATAATTAGAACCTTAGACTAATAGTATTCTTAAACACCCCTAGTCTAGTACTATTGTGGAGTGGGTTACAATAATATATAAAGACTAGTATGTGTGGGGACTAATATGAGATATATAGTTTACATATGGGTGCAAGTTTGAGAAATTATGCACTGGATTGACCCACAATGAGAATGCTATTAGATTGTTATATGAGTATCATAAGTGATTCTCGTAGTGATCATGGTATATATAGTCATTTGACCTAAGGTCATCAAGTTTTCCTACATGTGATCACATACTTTGATACTTATCTTTGTTGCTCGTAATTGAGTGAACATGAAGGTGGTCATTGGATATGTCACATATGATGCGGAGGGTTTTGTATAATCAAGATGAGATTTCTCCATCATATGTAATAAAAGTGATATCTTCAGGCCCCTTGATTGAATGAGATTGAGAAAATGCATGGCCGTACTTGAATGAGTTGATATGAGAAATTAATGTCATCAATTTTAGTTAGTATACTCGGTAATCAAGAAACCTTAGATTGAGCTGTACGAGAGTAACACATTGCATGTTTTATGCTTGGTCTTGATATCTTGGACAAATGGTCAATGACATATATGAATATTGATCATAGAGGTTTAGTCGAATCACCGACTATTTTGCCACTTGGGTAGCAATGATGTGTTGCTAGACACTGCTCATTGTTTTGGATTATAAATGTAATTTATGATCATTACCAATGTGATATGAGCTTATTGGGTAGCACACTTGGAGCCAATTGGATTATTTGAGTGCATGGGCTAACTAGTTTGGTTTAGTTTCATGATAATTTTGGATTAATAATTGGCCCAAAGGTTGAGCCATTATGAAACTCAAAATTAGACCTAATTGGATTAGAGTTTTGAAACCTATTAGGCTTGGGAGTTAAGTCTTACCATGTGTGTGTGTATAGATATATATATATTGATGGCCAGGGGCCTCATCATTTATAGTCATGATGACTGGAGGAAAGACTTCTGGGAGGAAGAACGCCTGGTGGATTGGATCGCCCAAAGGAGAGTGCCTGAAAGCTCAGAAACAAAGGGTTAGGAGGCCCCTGGAGTGTTTTTTCGGGGGGGAGCCTCCGACGCCCAAGTCAGTGGTGGCTGAGAGAAAGGCAGAGAAAATAGCACAAAGGGCTGATAATTTTCTCAGAGTGTGGGAGCTGTATTTTTGCCAACCAACCAACTTCCTGCCAAGTATTAATTCCTGGTATTTATAGGAGTGCCTAGCCCGTTCAGATCGCGACACGTGTTCGGTCGGATGTTCCTGAATTTCTGGGCGTAGGAGACAGATAGCTGGTAGCAGGTTGCCTTGAGCCATGTGCTGAGACGGGCCATGATGTGATTCTGATGGCGTCAGCGTGGCAGTGCGCCTTTTGAGGCGGATTGTGGCGTCTGCGAATGGATGTGTCAGAGGCTTCCTTAAATGCTTCCATAAATGCTCCTGCCGTACTCCCGAGGTCCCTGGGTGAGGTCGTCCTTTGGTACGGACAGAGCCTCTTCGGGAAACAAGCCCTCAGTTCGGGGGTTCCCAGTTTCAGGGAGTTCCGCCTTCGGGGATATCATGTTCGGCTCGCTATGTCTGGTGCCGCTTTTCCGAAGGCGATCTGTTCACAACCTTGGGGGGGCAAGTAGTGTCCTCAGGTTTTCCTGGCGTGCCGGGCTCGGAGCTCTTCGGCTATCTCCCGAGGTGCATGATCACACCTTTTCTCGGGTAGCGCCAGCTTCTTCTGGCCATTCTTGTGGCAGGGAGTTCGGCCAGATAGAGGCGATAGCGTTTGGCTATCACATGCCCCCCTTTGGAAAGCCGAAGTGAAGACTTCGGTTTTGCATCTCTTTCCGAGGTTGTTTATGGGAGTCTCTTTGGAAGCTTAACCTGTTCCGAGGATGCGCCTTTTGCCCGAAGATCATGGGCTCTTCGGCCTTGGCCTGTTCTTTGGTGTCTTCGAGGCGGAGCCTGTGCCGAAGATACACCTCTTGTCCGAAGGTCATGGGCTGTTCGGCCATAGCCTGTCTCTTGGCGTCCTCGAGTTGGCCTGCTCTTTGTTTCTGCAGGTCTGTTTGGCCAAGCGTGTCAGTCTGAGCGGCGCGTCCCAGTTTTCCAGGGATGTCAGAAGACGTGTCCCAGTTTTCAAGGGACGTTTGGAGGACGTGTCCCCCATTTTTGCGCAGCGGTTGACACATGGCGCTTTGCCATTGGAGGAGAGTCGCGTCGGTTACAGAGGGCGCGCCTTTTCAGGTGCAGAGAGCAGTTACGGCGACGGTTCGCCTCCAAAGGGTACTTATGACGATGTTTCGGTTACCCACCTCTGGCTTATAAATAGCCCATTCCATCATAAGTTCCTTTTGCTTTTTCTTCTGCTCTTTTCTCTGCTTTGCCCCTGTTCTTGCACTTTCTTGCTTTCTGTGGCGGAGCTACCTTAATCAGAGCTTTTTTCCAGCCAACTTTCACGACGGCGTCCTCAGATTTTGGCAAATCTTTCGGTGGGTTTTTGTTTTCCAGAGCGTTTTGATCCCTCTGTTCTTTTGAGTTTTTCTCTGGAAACTGTTTTCTTCCGTTTTCAAACTCGTTTTCATGTCGAAAATGCCCATTCCTGAGAGCTGGCAGCCTCTTTTAGCCCATCCTTGTTGCACCACCCCTGCAAAGTTAGAGAGGTGGAAGAAAAAATTCTTTCTTCCCTCTTACGCCATTACTAGGCTGCCTCGTTCTAGCCATTATGCTTTTTCAAACCATAGTAAGGAGGTTACCGTTTTCCGAGCCCAGCTGAAGGCCGGTCTTCGGTATCCTCCCCCGAAGATGGTGTGCGAGTTCTGCAAATTTCATGGCATTGCTGTGAACCAGCTTCCTCCGAACTCGTTCTGCTATTTTAACGCCTACCTCTGCATGTGTGGCGTCTTCGGGATAGAACCCCATTTTATAATCTTTATGCAGTACTACAAGCTCTCTGTGGTCCCGAAGGGTGGCTTCTATTTCATGCTACCTCGGGGATCCGGGAGCAAGAAATTCATGTTCACCTTCGCCACTAAGGATAGCTGGCGGGGGTGGCAACAGAAGTTCTTCTTCCTGAAGATGGACGAGGCCTGGTCGTACGTTCCGACCAAATGGGCTCAGGGAACACTGGATGTGGACGTTGTTGATCCGAGGATGCTGCTGACCCCAGAGTTGGCTCCCGTGTTCGCGGATTTCGACGCCCGCATTCGGGCTGTCTCTGACTGGGATCCCGAGGTCGCTCCGCGCGCCCTTTACCCTTTTCCAATCAACTGGAAGTTGATGACCGAAGAGGTCCTTCGGGAATTAAAGGTGGTAAAGGAGCACAAGACTGACCTCAAGATGCCAGCTCCTGCCATCGCCGGGAAGGATTCCTGGTTGGTCAAGCTTCTTAAGGAGGAAATTTCTTTCGAAGCACTTGCCGAAAGTGAGTTATCTTCTACTCCTTTGCTGTTTTCTCCTCGGACTTACGCTGATGTTTCTCTCCTTTTTCAGAGATGGGCGACGGGACTGCCGCCTATTACAAGTCCCTTTTCACCGGCCAAGTGGAGAAGGGCGATCAGACGAAGAAGGCGGCTTCCCGAAGGCGGAAGTCTACTGGTGCGGGGCCTTCGAGGAAACGGGCAAAGAGAGCTGCTCAGGTTCCTCTAGAAGAAATTCCCGAGGAGACTGCTGAGGAGCCTGGGACAGCCGAGATTCCGGCGCCTGAGACTGCTGCTTCCGAGGTCCCTTCAACCGACGTCCCTCCTCAAAGTCCTACTGCGTCGCAGGCCCTCCTTGATGTAGTGGTAGAAGTACCTTCTGCCGAGGAGCGGCGCAGGCGGAAGGGCAAGGGCATTTCGGCCGAGGAGGCCGAGGACTCCGAGGACGTTGTTGTCGAGGTTCCACCAGGTTTGTTTCCAGACAAAGTGTACTTCCTTTGTTTTTTCTGGATTGCCTTCTTTGTCTTTAATCTCCTTCTCATTCTTGCCACGCAGGGGAGTTGACTACCCCTGACTGGGCGGCCGAACATGCTCGGAAGCGAGCTCTTCGGGATGCCAAAATCCCGCAAGGGAAGATACCCAAGGAGCCTTTCTGGACGTTCACGGAGGACATGAATTTGTACTCCGAGGACGTTCCTCAAATGGCTAAGGAAATTTCGAAGGGGGTGCTTACCGAGGCCTCCTTCAAGGCTATAGCGGCGGCCCATCCGGGGGATAACACTCTCGCCGCAAAGATCACCGAGCATGCTGCTCAGGTATATCCTTCACAGCTCTTTCCCTTCAATTTTTTCCTAAGTGTTTGGCTCTTACTGACCTTGCGTTTTATCTTTTTGCAGCTGCTGGGGTACGCCGGCTTTCTCCGAGTTCGGGTGGCCAGGGAGGTTGCCTTCCGAACTTCGGCCACTTAGACCATGAATGAGGCGAGGATCGCACTCGCGGAGTCGGCCGCCAAAAACCAGCAGCTGAAAGAGGCTGCTGAGAAAGAAGTGACTGCACTTCGGGAGGAGTTCCGGAAGGAAAAAGAAGAACTTCAAAAGGATTCCTCCCAGAAGATTGCTGACCTCGGTGATCAAATAAAGGGGATGCTCACCGCCAACGAAGATCTTCTCAAGCACAAGGCTGCTTCTGACAGCCTTATAGTGTCGTTGACGAGTGAGAATAACACTCTTCGGGCTGAGGTCGAGTCTTTGAAGAAGGGGTCCAAGGGGCGTTGGAGATAAAGGCGCTGAAGGAGGAGATTGCTGAACTGAAGGACGACCTTGACGACCTCGAGCTTGATAAGAACGAGTCTGATCAAATGGCGAAGGTTGCCTTTCAGGACGGCTTCTGCCTTGCTCGTCACCAGGTTCTCCAGAGGTTCCCAGATTTAGACCTCTCTTTTCTGGAGGCCCTAAATATTCCTGAGGGACCTCGGTGGGAATGGTCCAAGGTCGAGCATCTGAAACTTCCTCCTTCAATGCCGGCGCGAAAGGTGGTGGAAAAGGGCGGGCCAGCGAGTGGCTCTCGGGACGCCGCGAACCCTTAGGCTATTTTTTAGGGCCCCTTTTCCTTCCCTTCCACTTTGTACTCCTTCTTCGGTCACTTCTTCTGTAAAGCAGCTTTGCTCTTAATGAAGATTTTTTTGGCTAAGTCTTTTCTTGCAAGTTTCTTCATTTCCATTGTCCCGAACACGTTCGCTCAAGAGACTTCGGAAAACCTGCGATCAAAGAAACTCTTTTACCTTCCTTTGTCCCGAGTGCGTTTGCTCGAGAGACTTTCTGGAAAGTCTGAAAAAATTTGACTAAGTCTTTTTGCAGGCTTTTGCATTTCCAATTTGTCCCGAACATGATTGCTCAAGGGACTTCGGAAAACCTTCAGTCAAATTTTTGTTTTTCCAGGTGTCCCGAGCATATTTGCTCAAGGGAGTTCGGAAAACCTTTCGCGAGATTTTTCACTTCCCATTTTCCCGAGCACGTTCGCTCAAGGGAGTTCAGGAAATTATCTCTGCGCTGGCTACGGCGAGTACTTCTGCGATATTTTTGTTTTCCATTTTTCCCGAGCGTGATGGCTCAAGGGACTTCGGAAAACTGTCTCTCTTATTTGTGAGATTTCTCCATCTTTTCCCGAGCATGATGGCTCAAGGGACTCTGTCTCTGCGCTTATTACGGCGAGTACTTCTGCGAGAGTTTTTGTTTCCCATCTTTCCCAAGCGTGAATCTACGCTTTATTATGGCGAGCATCTTCGCGGAATTCTGCTTTGCACAATTTTGGATACTTAAGAACTTTCCTTAAGAGCATTCTGTACTTACAATTCCTCCGCTTCATCTTAGGCGTAGAATTTTTTCAAGGCGTCTGAGTGCCAAGTATTTTTCAATTCTACGCCTTCGGCGTCGCCAAGCTTGTACACGCCTTTTCGTACTTCGGCGAGAACCAGATAAGGTCCTTCCCAGTTTGCGCGAAGTACTCCGTGGGATGGCCTTCGGGGTGCAAAGTCGGCCTTTCGGAGAACGAGGTCTCCCTTTTTGATTTCTTTTGGCCTGGCTCGTAAGTTTATAGCCGCGGCCACTCTTTGCTGGAAAGCTTTTCTTCTCAGCTCGGCTATTTCTCTGTGTTTGGCCACACGATCGAGATTGGTTCTCAGACCGAGGTCGTTACCACCTTCATCAAATACTTGCACCCGTACTGAAGGTTGAACTATCTCTACTGGGATAATGGCCTCTGTTCCGAAGACGAGTGAGAAAAGAGTCTCCCCTGTGGCTCTTCGGGGCGTCGTTCGGTAGCTCCATAATACACTTTGGAGTTCTCCCGGCCATTTCCCCTTGGCTTCCCCTAGTCTCTTTTTCAGGCCATCTTTTATGGTCCTGTTCGATACTTCCACCTGCCCGTTGCTTTGGGGGTGAGCTACTGGGGCGAAGTGCATCTTTATTCCGAGGTCGCTGATGAATTCTTGGAATCCTTTGTCTATGAACTGGGATCCATTATCAGCCACTAGTACCCTCGGTATGCCGAATCTGCATACGATGTTCTTCCATACGAACTTCTGCACTTCTTTTGCCGAGATAGTTGCTAGTGGTTCTGCCTCCACCCATTTTGAGAAATAGTCCACTGCTACCACGCAGAATTTCACGCCTCCGGGTGCTGTGGGGAGTGGCCCAATAAGGTCTATACCCCAGACTGCGAAGGGCCAAGGATAGTCTGCCGAAGTTACCATTTCCGAGGGTGTCCTCTGGATTTTCGCGTGTCTCTGGCAGCTACCACATTTCCGGACGAACTGTCTTGCGTCCTTTCTCAGGGTAGGCCAGAAGTATCCTTGGCGGAGTATCACTGCTGCAAGGGCATCAGTTCCAATGTGTGAACCACACATGCCTTCGTGAACTTCTTCAAGGACCATTTCAGTATCCTCTTCATTCACACATCTTTGCAGCGGATTCGCATATCCCTGCCGGTATAACTCTTCGCCAATCAGGAAGAATCTTCCGGAGCGTCTTCGCAGTCTTGCAGCATCGCCGGGGTCTTCGGGGAGCAAATTCTCTGCGAGGTATCTTTTTATTGGGTCTTTCCACCCTGTTCCCGAGGTCGCCATGCTCAGCACTGAGATGCTCGGATGGTCTAGCACCTCGGTGTATGTTTTCGACTTCGCCAAGCAATCTGCCTCAGTGTTATTCCGCCGAGGTACATTTTCGATCCGTACGGCGTCAAACTCTTGGATGAGCTTTGCTACCAGCTCATGATATTTTGCCAAGATTGGGTCCTTCGCCCCATAATCTCCTGCCGTCTGCCGAACTACCAGCTGGGAATCGCTGTGAGCCTTTAAGTTTCTCACGCCAATCTTTCTGGCCAAGCGTAATCCCGCTATGAGGGCTTCATACTCAGCTACATTGTTGGTGACGTTGAAGCTGAACTTGATAGCCTTCATTACCTCCAGGCCTTCGGGGCCCCTGATAATTACTCCAGCTCCCTGGTGTTCGGACCCCGAGGCTCCGTCTACGTGCAAGGTCCATTCTGGCTCACCCTCTTTTGGATCTGAATGGCTCTCCTCAGTGGTGGGTATTTCGGCGATAAAATCTGCCAGTGCTTGAGCTTTTATGGCCTTCCGAGGCTCATACGTGATTTCGTGTTCGCCCAGCTCTATGCACCACTTGGAGAGCCTTCCCGAATGATCAACTCTCTTCATGACATCCCGTAGTGGCAGACTACTTCGGACGATGATGGGGTGAGCCTGAAAGTATGGTCGCAGCCTTCTCCCTGCAAGCACCAAGGCGTATATAGCTTTTTGAAGCAAAGGGTACCTGACTTCGGCGCCATGCAGGGACTTGCTGACATAGTAGACCGGCCATTGCTTTGGCCCTTCTTCTTTCATGAGGACCGAGCTCACAGCTTTTTCTGTGACGGCGAGGTACAGTACGAGGGGCTCTCCCTCCCGAGGTTGTTGCAGAGTCGGCAGGCTGGCCAGGTAGACTTTGAGTTCTTCCCAGGCCTTTTGGCAATCTTCATCCCAAGGATGATCATTTCTTCCGAGGTCGCCTTCCATTTTTGCTGCCTTTGTGAGGACTTTGAAGAAAGGTCGACACCTATCTCCGTACCTGGAAATAAACCTGCTCAGAGAGGTTATTCTTCCGGTGAGTCTCTGCACGTCTTTGACTGTGGCAGGAGTTCGGAACTCAAGCAGAGCCTTAATCTTCTCGGGATTAGCATCGATGCCTCTTTCGGATACCATGTACCCAAGGAATTTTCCCGAGGTCACCCCGAAGATGCACTTCTCAGGATTAAGGCGGATCCCGAAGGCTCTGAGCTTTTGGAAGGTTTCCTCTAAATCTGCAACGTGGTAGCCAGGCAGCTTGCTCTTGACTATCATATCATCAACATATACCTCCATGTTTCTCCCCATTTGGTCCTTGAAGACCTTGTTCATCAGCCTCTGGTAGGTGGCTCCTGCATTTTTGAGCCCGAAGGGCATCCTGATATAGCAATATGTTCCTCCCTCGGTGATGAAGGCAGTCTTCTCTTCATCTTCGGGGTCCATCCTTATCTGATGGTAGCCACTGAAGGCGTCTAGGAAACTTAGGAGCCCATACTCAGCAGTTGAATCTACCAGTTGATCTATTGGCGGCAGAGGGTATGAGTCTTTCGGGCAAGCATCGTTCAAGTTTCTGAAGTCGATGCACATCCGGAGTTTGCTGCTACCTTCTTTTGTGGCAATGACCACGTTGCTTAACCATTCGGGGTACTTGACCTCCCTGATAACTTCAGCATCTAGGAGACGCTGGACTTCGGTTTTGACAAAGTTGCTTTTGTGGGCTGAGATGCTCCGTTTCTTTTGCCGGACAGGTTTTGCTTCCGGGCTTACTTTGAGGCTATGCTGTATTATGCCAGGGTTTACTCCTGGCATATCTTTCGGCGAGTAGGCAAACAGATCTTTATTTTCCAGCAGAAAGGATACAAGATTTTCCTTGTCACCTTCGGCCAAGCTCTTCCCTATTCGGGTAGATTGACCTGGGACAAGCTCTACTGCTTCCGTTTCTGCTTTGGCGAGATCTTCTTCTTTGCCTTTTTCTGGCGCCTTTGCCTCCATCGTTTGCGCGAGGTTGCTCGCCGGAGCTTTTCGTGCTTTTACAAACACCTTTCTTACCTCGGCTTGGTCTAGGAAGACCTCTGCATCTCCATCCTTGGTGGCGAATGTGACAGTCAAGTACTTCACATCAGGGCGAATATGCAGGTTCCCCATTGTCTGCCTTCCAAGGATGGCGTTGTACGAGGACGGGACGTCCATGACGATGAATCTCGCCATTGTGGAGGCGTACAACTCAGCTGCTCCGTCTACCGAAGTCCCTCTCATCATCAGCGGGAGGTCGATCCATCCGAGGACGGGGAGTTCGGATGGTCCAACCCCAAAAGTGGGCGAGGTGACAGGCTTCAGTTCGCTGCTGGAGATGCCCAAGCTCGGCAGCAGGTGCGAGAATAGGACGTCAGCATTTGAGCCATCATCAAGCAACACTCTTTTGACGTCCCAGTTCCCTATTCTCGCCATAATCAGCAGCGGATCGTCGTGGGGGAAGACGACGGTGGAGCCATCTTTGCGAGCCAGCTTCTTTGATGGACTTTGATACTCCATGACTGCAATTTCTCTGGCTTTCCGCTTTCTTTCCGAGGATGGGAGCCCCGTGGTGATGGTTTGGATAACCCCTGCTGGAGGTGGAGGGCGCCTTTTTGGACTTCTATTTCTCCGCCTGTCGGAGTCGTAATCCTCGTCTTCGGCCCTTTCTTCCTCCTCTTTTCTTCCCTTTGGGGAAGGCATCCGCAGGTACTTCCGAAGTTGGCCTTGTTTTATCAGCGACTCTATGTACTTCTTCAGCTGGAAGTAGTCTTCGGTGTCATGACCGTGGTCGCGATGAAACTGGCAGAACTTCTTTCCATTCTTTTTGTTATCGGCGGTCATGGCCCTTGGCCGCCGAATCTGCGTCCCTTGCCTTTCCAGCGCCATGAGGATGTTGGTCCGTGTGGTGCTCAGGGGCATGAAACTTTGAGGCTTCCTTCCCCGCATCCTCCGAGATCGTCCTGCCTGTTCGGTAGGATTACGGGCTTGTTGATTGGACCATTCGGCGCGGTGGTTGTCTGATTTTGGCCCAGCCATTCTCAGCTCCTCGGCTGTCATGTGCTGTTCGGCCCTTCGGTAAAATTCTCCGAGGGTGTCCGGGGGGTCCTTTGAGAACTCATAGAACAGCTGTGAGTCCCGCCGAAGGCCCCGTGTCATGGCAAGAATGTGGATTTCAGGCCGGAAGTCTGGGACGCTCAGGGCTTCCCTATTGAATCTTTCGACATAGTCTCGGATGGTTTCTCCGTTCCTCTACTCTATGTCGAACATCTGCACAGGCATCTTCGCCGTTGGCCTGCTCCCAATGAACTGCTGGGTGAAGGCTGTGGACAACTCCTGGAACTCAGTGATGGTCCCTGGAGGCAATGAATTGTACCACGCAGTTGCTGGCCCTGTGAGGGTGACTTCAAAGCATTTGCACATGGTAGCGTCATCAGCACCGTGCATTATCATGCTGCGTCTGTACTTCGTCAAGTGGGCCTGTGGATCTGTAAGGCCATCATAAATTTCCAGACGAGGTACTCTGAAGTTACCTGGCATAGCTGCCTCAACGACGGCCTGAATGAATGGGGAGTCATCTTCGCAGCATGTTCCAGAGAGTCTGGCCCAAACGGGTTTTCTGGCCACTTGTTTCTCCACTCTGTCCAGCCGTGCTAGTATCCTCTCCATAAGCACTGTGGCGCTAGGGCCTTCTTCAGGGAATGGAGATCGCCGGCGCCTCTTCGGGGAGCGAGTTCGGCGCTGAGGGGACAAGGACCTCGCCTCAGGCGACGAACTGCTTCGCTGTGAGACTCTCGGTCGCTTGGACCCGGTTTGTCCCACAGGCCGTTTCCCGAGGGCTATATCTTCTGTGGATGATTCTTCGCGAGGGTCTCCACTCCCCGAACTGCGATGTGTAGACTTGGGGCTTCTCTCCCGAGGGCGTGTCGGTGAGGGGGGTCTCTGGGCCCGTGCTTGCTGTGGCCACCTTCGGTCGATCTGCTGGGTCATTTCAGCAACGACCGAACGCTGAAAGTCCCTCAAGAAGCTCATGGTGACTACCAGAGGGCGGTCTTCCTCAGGCGCAGAAGTCCCTGGGAGTGTTTGCTCAGCAGCCGGTTGTATCTCAGGCGCGGACGGGGACCTTGGGAGTCCCTTGTCCTTAGAACGCCGAGTCTCAACGACGGCGATCTCAGAGCGGGTTCCCACAGACGGCGCCAAATGATGGCCAGGGGCCTCATCGTTTAGAGTCATGATGACTGGAGGAGAGACTTCTGGGAGGAAGAACGCCTGGTGGATTGGATCGCCCAAAGGAGAGTGCCTGAAAGCTCAGAAACAAAGGGTTAGGAGGCCCCCGGAGTGTTTTTCCGGGGGGGGAGCCTCCGACGCCCAAGTCAGTGGTTGGCTGAGAGAAAGGCAGAGAAAATAGCACAAAGGGCTGAGGAGTCTCGCCTGGTAATTTTCTCAGAGTGTGGGAGCAGTGTTTTGCCAACCAGCCTCCTACCAAGTATTAATTCCTGGTATTTATAGGAGTGCCTAGCCCGTTCAGATCGCGACACGTGTTCGGTCGGATGTTCCTGAATTTCTGGGCGTAGGAGACAGATAGCTGGTAGCAGGTTGCCTTGAGCCATGTGCTGAGACGGGCCATGATGTGATTCTGATGGCGTCAGCGTGGCAGTGCGCCTTTTGAGGCGGATTGTGGCGTCTGTGAATGGATGTGTCAGAGGCTTCCTTAAATGCTTCCATAAATGCTCCTGCCGTACTCCCGAGGTCCCTGGGTGAGGTCGTCCTTTGGTACGGACAGAGCCTCTTCGGGAAACAAGCCCTCAGTTCGGGGGTTCCCAGTTTCAGGGAGTTCCGCCTTCGGGGATATCATGTTCGGCTCGCTATGTCTGGTGCCGCTTTTCCGAAGGCGATCTGTTCACAACCTTGGGGGGGCGAGTAGTGTCCTCGGGTTTTCCTGGCGTGCCGGGCTCGGAGCTCTTCGGCTATCTCCCGAGGTGCATGATCACACCTTTTCTCGGGTAGCGCCAGCTTCTTCTGGCCATTCTTGTGGCAGGGAGTTCGGCCAGATAGAGGCGATAGCGTTTGGCTATCATATATATATATTATTGTAAGGATTTTCCAGCCCTAGCCTCCCTAAGGATTAAATCATAAGGGTTTTGAAAGGTTCTAACCGTACTCTCATTTTGTATTTTCTTAAAGGACGCAACCTAACACTACGGGTGCAAGAGGAACGCACCCGTCGGAATGTTGTGGAGGTGTGGTGATCTGAGTGGTTCTTGTGGATATCTTAGAGAGCTTGAACACGTCAACTGTTCAATTTTGTGATTCGACTCAATAGATGGGTGAAAGATCCCAGCTAAGTATGTATAAAAAATTTTGAACACTCGATTTACTCTGTTTCACCTGGATCTTGGAAGGTTTCGGTTAATTTCTGCTGCGCTTGTTTAACTCTTGAAACTTTACATTTGGCATTCGAAGAAGAACCATGCCTACGTTTCTTTTGAAAGCTTGGTTGTTCTATCACTAAGGGATTAGGTGTAAGAGATATTTTATGGTTACTAGACTCGGGTCAGGATTTCTTATGAGTGCTTCAGTTAGCAAAGTACGAAAAAGAAAGATCAGTGGATGAGA
Organism: Aquilaria sinensis; assembly: GCA_005392925.1. Classification (NCBI taxonomy): domain Eukaryota; kingdom Viridiplantae; phylum Streptophyta; class Magnoliopsida; order Malvales; family Thymelaeaceae; genus Aquilaria; species Aquilaria sinensis. The sequence goes on from SMDT01000332.1 coordinate 149,087, forward strand.
TGAGCAGTGACACTGAAGTCAGCAGTGCATAATTTGCCAATTTGAGGGACATTTTCTTTGATCTTAAACATTGATGAGGTTGTTCTTCATCAAAACCACCTACTGGAATAATCATGACAGGAGCGTCCCAGTGAAAAAGTTCTCACTAAGTTCAACAACCTCTAAATGACTTAATCCATGGAAAGAAAAATTCAAAAAATACCCAAACAGAGAATTGTTGCTCAGAGTAAGTTCTAACAAGTTAGCTTTGTAACTTTTACAGTGATTTGATGATTTTGTTGTAGCTTGGATGGAGTATACCTAGGCTGGAGAGCAAGTTCATGGATGTGGGCAACGGCCTAAAGATAGAGTTATGCGAAAGGTCCAAACTTAGTAGTAGGGCTGTAAATGGCTCTGTCCTTTATTGGGTAACTCAAGCTCAAGCTCGAGCTGGAGCTTGAAAACAAGCCTAAATCTTAAAGGGCCGAGTTTAAGCTTGTAAATACCTGGCTCCTTCAATAATAATATATATAATACTTTAATTGTCTGTTTAATTAAAGAGTTATTGGTTTAAATCGCTAAATTAAACATAATAAGTTCCATAAAAGGCCTTTTCATTCAAGCCTGACGAGCTTTCAGACTAAGCTCAAGCCCTACTCGAATAAAGCTCAAGTCTCAAAATTTGGGTTTGAACAATTTGAGCTCAAACCAAGGTAATATTGATAGCTTAAAGGGCCGAGCTAGAATCTAGTGGGTCCGGGCTCAGTTCGGCCCTTTACTCCCCTACTTAGTAGACATATTTGGGATTAGTGGTATTATGGGTGTAATAGGTAGATATTGAAGGTTAAATTTTAGAGCGGTTAATCAGAAAAGTTAAAGGGATAAGAAGTGTTATTTCAATATCTATTTTAGTTTTATGTAATGCCATTTCAACATTTTGTGTTAGAGTAAATAGTTAAAATGACAGGAAAGGCCTAATTAGAATGCGCTATTGAGGTGAAGGATTGTAATAGGATAAATTTAAGAACATGTACTTGTTGGGATATGAAAATAAGTTAGATGATCTTCGGTGAAATTTGAATACTTGTATGCCATTGCTTTTGGCCTAAAACCATAAATTGCCCCTAAACATTGGGGACTAAATTACATAACCCCTTGAACTCTGACTCGAGGCATATAACCCCTTAAACTTTGGTAAGTGGGACACTTAAGCCCCTTGAATGACGGAAATGAGGCATGTGCTTGTACATGCTAAACTTCTGTTACAGAATTGATGGAATTGGTTGCACGATGACTAAAATGAAAATTAGCAAAAACTCAAAGGACCAGACGAGCCATTGACCTGAATCTTTCAATAGCTTGTCTGGCCTTTTCCCTCTCGCTCGTTCTCTCTTTTTCGAGCCGCCTCTGTGCTGTTTTTTCTTTCTTCTGCCACTTTTTACCTTTTGTTGCCTCTCACTCCAACCTCTCCTGTCTTTCTTTAACCTCTCTATCATTAGAATCCTGAATCAGATTGTCATCCAAGTGCTCTCTATTTCTTGAAGCTCTCAAATTTTCTCTTCCCCGCATTTCCTTAGCATGCTTGAATTTAACCTCAGCTTTATCCATGGCCTCTTTCATGGCAGTAGCAGCAACAGAGGGCTTCCATCAAAATCTTCTTAAGTAAATGCTCCAGGGTGCTCATTAACACTATTTCGACTCCCCCCCATCGCAAAATCCTCAAGTTCATCGACAGCGCTTTCCACAGTGGTATGAATCGGCTGGGGACTACTAAAATACTCGAGAAACTCTGAGGAAGAATTGGTTCTTTTAGCGTTGGTTGAGAAGTCCTCCGCAACGGAATCTTGCTGATGTCTTCCGGATCCATCACGCCCACTAGTGCGTGGTTTTCCAGTCTGGTTTAGCTCAGCATTCACGGCACATTTCGTGGCGAGGAGCGCTTCATGAGTTCGTGACCAGAAGACAGTGATTTCTGGTAGAGAAAGGGTGGAGCTCTGGCCGAGAAAATTGATCTCTGTCGTTTTAGTCATTGTACAATTAATTCTATCAATTTTGCAACGGAATTTAATCTCGTGTGAGCACATGATTTATGGTTTTACCCACTTACCAAATTTTGAAGGGCAAGTCGACCCTCGTCAAAGTGCAAGAAGTTATGTGTATGAGTAACCAAACTTTAAGGGCGATTTACGGTTTTAGGCCTTTACTTTTTTTAATTAAGTTTAACATAAATTTGTTTATGTTATTACTTTTTTTAAAAATGCTAAAAATTATATTTAAAAATTACAAAATCTTGTTTACTATATGTGAAGAATATAAATTTTAATATTTGTCAAAAAAATTAGACACTTATTGAAAGTAAAAAATCCAACTTTGTTTTTGTAGAATATGGGTTAGAAACATCCTCTGAGCAGGGAGTTAATTTGGCTGTGAGGCGCAATTATCTAGACATGGCTCAAAAGTATGAAGAGGTGCGTGATGAGGCGGTGGCCAAGCGCCGTGCTTGCTAAGAGCAAGAGAGACATATGGTGGACCTGGAGGAAAAGCTAAGGCCATTTGGCCAGCGACATTGGTCCAAAATCCAAAGGAGGTAAAAGAAAATACCCATGAAAAAGGAGATGCCAAGGTGCCCAACAGTTCTCCAGGTCCCCTACACTGAAGGTTGGAGTCTGAAAGGAAAGCTAAGAATATTGGAAGCCCGTTAAAGAGCTAAGAAAGAGCTTGTCGTGAAGGGGGAGTCAGAAAGAGCTCCTTCTCCCTTTTAACAAGATACCCTTTTAACAAGATATGGGGTTTGAGTCTTGTGAACAGAGGAATAGTAAGATACCGGAGTAAAAAAGTAAATATTTTTTTATTAATTTTTTAAGCATAAAAATTTTAAAAGAAAAATACTTCTAAAAGAGTTACTTTAGACAAAAGAGGAAGTTAAAATAGAAATAATGGATTTCCTATAACGTAAAATGAGAACAGCTACATATTAACATACGGACTTGCTCACATAAATTAAACTTTTAATCGTTTTTTTTCTTTTAAAATTTTTTTTCGAACTTTTCTGCACGGTCGTTCATTGGAGGATTTAAATGACTAAAAAGCACGCATATTTTTATACATGTTTATTTTCTGTAATGTACAATATTCCAAACCCATATGAGAACTAAAGCATACAAATAGAACAATTATTCTCTTACAAACTTTGAAAACAAGTATAGCATACAACTCTTGCTCTCCCGCTTCTGCTCTAGCTTTCAACTGTCACTTTTATTCTTATTTTCATATCACTTTTACTTAAATCATAAAAAGTAACATTTTCCCATTTTTGCTCCAGTTCCACATGCTTTAGAGCACTTAGGTTTCGAGTAGGTCATTTGCTTGGTCTTATCCAAAGAGTTGCCAATGTCAATGACAAACCTGTACCGAACATCATTCTTCTCAAGTCGCTCCATCGCTGTGTTGACATAGTCCATAGGGATAACCTCAATGTCTGCCGTCACATTGTGTTTGGCCGCAAAGTCAATCATCTCTTGTGTCTCTGTCATTCCTCCGGTGGCACTGCCGTACACAGCCTTTCTTCCTACATAGGTCCAACCATGTTGAAACTAGCTAATAAGCCCATATATAAGTATTATAAGTTGCTAACTTATTAGTTTGGTAAAAATCTTTAATGAAACCCAACCAAGTAGACTGACCTAGACCATATATATATGTGGACGAACCTTGGATCAAGGGAAATACGTGGAGCTCAAGTGGCTTGTTTGGAACTCCAACAAGAACAAGTTTCCCGTGAGACTTCAGAAGACCAATTAATGGCAATGTTGGATGGACAGCGGATACTGTGTCTATAATGCCATCCATGGTCCCTGCGGCTGCCTGCTCCAATTCCAAGTGTGTTATAACATCATATTTTTTTAGCAGTTTCACAGAATTTTTGAAGATCAAATCAAGGAAGAAAACAGGTTAGAACATGACCAAGAGTTATAGTGATAAGCATTAGAGATCCAGTGAAATAATTAATCTAGTGATCATTTTTTTAGCGTTAGAGATTGAAAATGTTATATTCTGTGTATATATAAATTTTTCAAAATTTCATTACTTCTAACTGTAAAAGCTATTTTATATAAAGCCTTTATCCTTTACCTGCATTTGTTCTCCATCTTTACTAACTAAAAAGTTGTCTGCCCCAAGACGCTCCAAAGCCTCCGCCTTCTTGTTCGGAGAAGTGCTGATTACGGTGACCGTAGAGCCCAAAGCCTTGGCAAACTTGACAGCGACATGACCGAGGCCGCCAAGTCCAACAATTCCAACATGCTTCCCCGTGCCCCCCAAGTTGAAATACTTGAGAGGGCTATAGACGGTGATGCCGGCGCAAAGGAGCGGAGCCGCCCCATCGAGGGGCAGCCCGTCAGGAATCTTGACAATGTACCGCTCCTTGGCCACCATCGAGTCGGAATAGCCACCGTAAGTTACTGTCCCGTCGTGGTAAGGGAAGCCATAGGTCATGATCATTTTGGGACAATAATTTTCCAGACTGTTTTTACAGTTGTCGCAGGATTCACATGCTCCAACTATGTTTCCGACCCCTACTTTGTCTCCCACTTTCACTTTTGTAACCTTGCTTCCTATTTCTGTCACCTCCCCTACAACTTCATGCCTGTAAAATAATGTGGAATATGATTCGGAAAAAAAAAATCATCATCACAAATATATCCATTCTTCCTTTTAAAGAAGAAATCTAACATGGGAACCCAAGAAAAAGGGGATATTAAGATCCGTTAGTGAAGAAAAAGGATAGGAAAATATTTGAACTTGTAGCTAGCAGACATACCCTGGAACAAGGGGGTAGGAAGAGAAACCCCAGTCGTTCTTGAGAAAAAAGAGGTCAGTATGACAAATTCCACAATACAAAACTTTGAACCTCACATCATCTTCTCCGGTCGCCCTGCACCATCAAAGCACACAATCATCAATATCTTACCAATTTGTAATTTGTAATGAGGCGTTTGTATATTGAAAATAGTTTTCCTTTATTTTTTTCTTTGTTATCTATTTTCATTTTCTATGCATAATTTTTTAAAGTTTTTTAAGAAATATGTTTAGTTGTTTCAAAAACAAAGTAAAAATGATATATGTATGTATGTATGTATGTATGTATGTATGTATAAGAAATTATAAATTTTCAGTTTCTTAGTTCAAAGTTGATCTAAAAGCCGTGCACTTTCCAGATTATTGGTATTTGAACATCTTAAAAAAGTTTGGGGACTAAAAGTGTCCTTGTAGGTACTATTTTGTAAATTTGAAAATTTTAGGGACCAAATAAGTAATTTTTAGTGGTTATTTTGTATACTATTCTTTAAATGTTACAAGCAAAATTTAAATATTTGAAAGTTTATGGATTATATTGTAATTATTGAAAAAAAATAATACATAAGTGGAGAATTCTGAAAACAATGAAGAACTGGTTTACCTTCTGGAGAAATTGAAGGGGTATAAATGGCCAGATGAGTCTCTAGCAGCCCAGCCAAAGGCTTTAACTGGATGCACATCTTCTGGGGACTCGGCCATCTTCTTCTTCTTCTCTTCTTGTCCTTGTTCTTGCTTGTTTCGTGTCTCTTTCTCTGTATTGGCGGGCCGGGCTAAAGAAAGCCAATTTATCGAAGTCTTGATTGATGTTGGTTTATATACTAGACAGATGTTGGATTCTTTTCACGGCCTCGTACCAGGTGGCAGCCGCCTTCTAGAATCGAAGACTATTCAACACCGCAGACTAATGGCCCTCCTTCTGTGTTGTTAATTAATGAAACTGAGCAAAGTTAATCATCCAAGTGTTAATTCAGGGTTGTTTTATATACCGAAAGAGAGAATTTGTAAGGAAACTCTTGCTTGAGGGGTGAGCTAAGCCTAATTCCTTGCTTGTTTTTGGGGACTTAGTGGTAATTACAATTAATGAAATCTCGTACTTTTCAAGTATCATTTTTAAAAAATATTTTTCTTAGAATAGTGTGTGTGTGTGTGTGTGTGTTTATGTTATCACAATGCAAAGAATGTATTCAAATGTTAAGACTCTAAGGCATGGATCCGGTTCTTGCATGTCCCTTGGGCCGGGGGAAAGAACTTGGACTATATTTTAAAATTGAAACTACTGTAACAACTCTCGTAGTTTCAAAATCTGTATTTTCCTCCTTCCACGTCAAAAGTCTAAAAGTAATTCCCCATAATTATACTTTATGAGATTCTATAATTTGCTCGAGTAATGTGTCTGAGGTTAAAACTTTATTAGAAACTGAAAAACTGAAAACCCTAAACTCATGCTTTTGCTTTTAGTTTTTCTTGGTTCTCAATTCTTGGTTGGATTGAATTTTTTTGAAATCATAACTATTTCAAGTTAATTCTATTTCATTAGAAATCCGGCCCACGCTCACCTATATTGGAGAGGCAATTAATAACACTATGTTCTTTTCGCTCTTCTCAATTGTTTCTTATATCACTTTCTTTTTTTCTCAAATTTCATTCTTTTGCTCTAGGGTCAAAATGGAGAATGTCTCTGGTGCCATGTAACAACATGACTTGCTTCTAGGGTGAAAGTAACTAACCCTAACCTAAAACCCGATCCTATTTACTGAGTTAGGGTTGGGTCAACGGAGAGAATAAGTGGGATTCCGGTCAACCTGAAACCAACCCGAATTAGCCCCAGTTAACCCGAAATTTAAGCACAAACCTATTACCTATACTACTATCGTAGCCCAGCCCACTAAGTATATACTTATCCCTATTAATTGAGCCCAACCCAAACCCACTAAGTATCTATCCTTCCTAAGCTACTAACTCTAACCCAAAGTTCCCTCTACAGCTGCCTCAAGCCTTCTTTGCCTCTGCAAGGCGTCATTCTCACTTCTCACACTTGCAAACTGTCCGCAGTCATCCGTCATTCTTATTGCCTTAGCCATTGCCCTGCTCCCTCCCCTAGTCTTGCATTCTTTGTCCGTTTTACTCTCACTGCCTCACCATGTTACTACCCTCCCTATTATGTCGTCCTTAATCGCCCTCCCGTCGCCCTCACCTGTTGCACCATCATCTGCCTCCTCTGGTTTAGCCTTTCGTGTCATCCTTCGCTGCCTCTAGTTTAACCCTTCGCGTCATCTTCTGCTGCTTTTAGTTCAAACCTTCGCGTCATTGTCCTCCGCTGTAAAGGGGTTGCCGATAGTGGGGTATCAGGTAAATCTAACCTAACCTGACCCTAACCCTATATTTTTCAAGTTAGGTTAGTTTGATTTTTCTCTCAATTTTGGTTTGGTTCGGGTTGACATTTTCAGATTAAGAAAGCGCCTATTTATTTCGAGTTTCAGCCCGAACCTAACCTGAAACCCAAAACTTTCACCGCTACTTGCTTCACCTTCATTGATCTATAGGTTTTATCTTTATATTCTTAAGTTTCAGTTTTGATTTAGTTATTTTCATTTTGAGCGTTTGCCTTGTAAGCTATTGAAGAAATTGTAGCATACCCCTAACCTTGTCTTTAATTTAAAGTTGAGCCATTCTTTACCATTCCACCAAGTACTTCAGATATTAAATTGGCGTTGTCCATCAAAACAAAAATCATGGTTGAGACCAAGAAATCATGCCTAAACAATGTAGCTAGTCAAGAGGAGATTAGAGATTATGATGCGATGAGGGAAGAGAGAATACTTCTTTTGACTCTAAAGTCCCCGACCATCGACCTGGGGCCAAGAAGCAGAGTAACCTCCATTGCCACATGCTCTTGAGTGAGGGAAGCCTCTCATAAGTATAACAGATGAGCAGTTCAATGCTATAAAGGACACATTACTGGAGTATCTATGAGAACAACTATGGAAAAAGATCTAAAGGGCTTTCCCTCGATATCAGAAGAGGAGATGAAAAGCCACCAATGAGACATGGCTAGGCCTGCCTTCGTGCCTAGAGGAACAACTGACCTACAGGAAGATCAACAAAGAAGCAAGATCCAGGAGGAGCTAAAGGTCATTAGTATTAATACTATCATATGATAATTAGATGAAATGAAAGAGAGGCTGAAAGAAGAACGCCTGATAGAGGAGCACAGAGCCATCAATGAAACACTATTGGATATCACTTACATGCACCTTCAGCCCTTCATATAGGAAATCCAGGATGTGCCTACCCCTAATGGCTTCCACATGCCAAAGGTGGATCTATACGACGGACTGACAGATTCAGTCAACCATGTAAAAAGGTACATTACGACAATTAACTTAGAAGGGGCCAGCGATGCCATCATGTGCAATGCTTTCAATTCCACACTCTCTAGAGTGGTGTCAACACAGTTTAACATGTTAAAAAAAGAGAAATTTGACTTTTTTAATGAGTTGTCACAGAAGTTCCAATGTTAATTCATGGCAAGCTACCCTTCCAAAAAGACTGTCAACCAATTATTGGATTTTAAGCATGAGAGTAAAAAGGTTTAACTTGAAGGCCTTACAAATTCCTAGCCTCTCACCGGATGTCAAATGACTAGCTTTAACTAAGAGAATCTTCCCAAAGTCTTGATTTTCCTAGTGGATCTAGAAAAAACCCTGCCTGAAGTCTGGAGTAATTCTATAACCATGCATACATCTACATTTAAGTAGAAGAAGCCAACCACCAAGACAAATAAAAGGAGTCAATGAAAGGTTAGCCTAGCAAGTAACATGGGGTTAACAAGAAGAAGAGGTCATTGAGCTTAATCTACACACCCTTCTGAGACACTATGGCATTATTTCTTTTCATCTTACATTAGATCCAAAAGGTAGGTCACTATTTTCTTTGTGGCCTTAAAAGCTTCAAATCTTACACTAGCTCGAGACGGTCTATACTCTCATAAATGGGGTTAAACATCCTTTCCAAAAGGAATTCCTAAAGGCACTCAGATGCCACTTAAACGAACTTCTCCTTCCACTCTTTTAAGCTCTTATGGCCAAAAAAGTTGAGCTAAGGTTAAAGAAATAGGAAGTGGATTTTGCAAGATTCAGTAACTAGAGAAAGAAATGGGACTATAAGGAGAAGCCTATTCCCACTAGGTGGCAAGAATCTATATAGGTGTAAGAAAATGTTAAGGGCTAGATAGGAAAGAAGAAACTCAAAGCGATTGCACAACTAGTTCACAAGAGGATGTTTGGGAACCCTAAGGTTAACATGACATTGGTTAGAAAATACAGTAAATTGGTACTTGAGAGCAGGCTTTATTGTGGACCAAAGGAAGGGATGAAAGTGTCATTCATGCAAAGTTCAATTGAGTAGGGAGTCAAGATGCTCTTGAAACATGAGCCATCTAGGAATTTTAAGGCCTCGCCCCTATGCGAAGTCCCAACGGTATCATGTTTGATTGTCAACACACATCAACTGTTAGCCGGGGAAGACAACTCAACATTAGTGTCAGAAACTACATTTAGCAATTCTTTAATGTCCCATGCTCACAATCGACAGATTCTAGAATGGTGCTAAGTATGCCAATGTGATTCTTATAGAAAAATTGATTGTGCTAATAGACCAAGAAAGGGAGGCTTGGGAGTGGTTCTGGGCTTTAACAAGGCAATTTGCTCTGGGAAACCATACCTTAGGCCACTCCTAAGAGGACAAATATCTGCTTCATTGAAAATGTCTTTTCACTTTCAAATTTCAAAATGTAACGAACTTGATTCCCTTTATTTTTCTTCAATTCCCATAGGTTAGACTTGGAAGGGCCTTTTAGAGCATCACTCAAGGGTTAAAGGCTATTGAGTTGATCGTTAAAGGGATCAACTTAGTGGCGGAGCCACGTTTAAGTGAGTGGTGGCAATTATCCCTACTAAATTTTGGGAAATTTGCAAATTTAGTATTGTATCTTTAATAAAATTTATAACTTAGCCTCATAGGTTTTAAAGTTTATGGCTATATATTATAAATGAATTATCTATTACCCTCATTGATAATTTTTTCTGGCTCCGCCTTTGGATCAACTCATGTTAATGGGAGAAATTCCCATGATCATGAAAATGATCGCATAATGTGGAAAAGCTCCCCCTATGACGACCACGTTTCCTAAGCGTATATTAGGTCCTCTTGGCGACACATTGATGTATGTTATACATTATGAAGTATGGCTTTCACTAAGCTCAATACACTATTCACAAGCATCTATTCATTTAAGCATAACACACAACTCTTGGTCCCTTAAGCCTGTGTTAAATTTCAAGTGCAATGATCTCTAACAGGTTCTAGCATCCTACCAGGTAGAGGTAAGTATGGGTTGGGTAAACCCGAAACCTAACCTGAACCACTCCCAATGGGTTAGTTGGGTTGAGTAAAAATTGATCATGGTTCATGGGTTTGTTCCACATATAGGGTTTGTTCCATATATAGAAGAACTGGCGGTTTTTGGGTTGATTATGGTTCCATATGGAACCAACCCGAGGTGAAACCAAACCCGAGATATATATATATATATTAAACTGAATTATAATAGTTATTTTGTGTTTTTATATTAAACTCTTAAACTGATGTCCCAAATTGAAACAGTATGAAAGTTTTATGATCATTTATGAAATATTTTTGTATTCACTTAAATCATTTCACTTCCTAAACCGATTACTTCTAGGTCATTTTGCTTTTGATCTTCCATTCCAGACTACTCTCTACAACACAATAATCATTTTTTTTTTCATTTATGAGCCATGCGAAACTAAAAATTCATGACATCTATACATTTTAGGTTTTGATACTAAAGAAGATAGTCTTAAAGGCTCAGCTTTCTATATTGAATGTCATACCAATGTTGGAATTACAGGAAAGAAGTAAAGTAAACTGGTTGAGATGAAAGATACTCGACAAGTAACTCTTTTGGATCATTTTGGTAAAAACAACATTTAAAACTCTCTTACATGTATCTAAGTACATATATTTAAATATTAATTTAATTGTATATTATGTTGAATATTTTATAAAACTGGTTATGAATGCAGTTTTATTGAATTTTTGTATTGTTATAGGTATATGGTATAAATCAAAAAATCCGAGAACCAGAACCGAAAAACTCAGAACCATGGTTCTGGTTCTGTTCGGTTCTTGGTTCTCAGGTTGGGTAGAAAAATTTTAGAACCGAGGTCACTTCGAGTTGGTTTGGTTCAACCATAAAACCGAACCAACCTGACCGATGCTCACCCCTACTACCAGGTACTTAATTCGGGTATCAGGTTTTGTATTATGCATATAGTAAATTATCCATATTCTTTCAAATAAAATTGTTCAAGTTTTGTCGGTGTTAGATCTTCCAATTTTTTGAAAATTAATTACAAATTAAGATATGCCAAATCAATGAAAATCATCAACAATTGGGAACTAGCAGCGACCGAGTAAATAGTCATGGACTTGTGATCATCTGGCGACTAAATCTTCTGATCACAAAATTGATCGTGATTTGGTCACGCCCAAATAGCGACTAAGTTTATCGACCACCACATAACAGTCATTTTCAGTCATCTAAGAGTAAAAATGTGACTGTCTAACGACGAATCTCCGGTTATATTTTGCTTTTTTCGTTGTAGTAACAAAATCCTGAAAAATTATTTGAAAAGGTGCATGTGAAATAGACTTTGTCAGTGACCCGTTTGACCATTTGGGCCCCTTTATATTCCCCGTTTTGCCCGAAATTAGAATAAACAAGAAACAAAAGAAAATGGCAAATAAAAGGATATGGAAGAGGGACAGAGGATAAGGATTCATTAGTCATACAATACAAAATATTCTGCCCATTTATTCTCGCAAAAAGTTCCAGAACTAACACCCCAACTGAAATAGGAACAAAAACAAAAATGAAAGAAAAAAAAAAAAAAAAGATAACATCCGGAAATTATTATTGTAGAAGCGTCACAAATCTCAAGAAGTAACACAAACTTAAAGGATCAACGAACGCCTTCTTGTGAGGCAGTTTCATGGCTTTGTCTTGGCCAAGGAGTTGCCGATGTCTATAACAAATCGGTAGCGAACATCGTTCTTCTCAAGGCGCTCGACTGCTTTGTTGACATAGTCTATAGGGATAACCTCAATCTCTGCTGTTATGTTGTGTTTCGCTGCAAAATCCATCATCTCTTGTGTCTCTGTCATTCCTCCGATGGCACTCCCATACACCCCCTTTCTTCCTGTATCCAACCATATTACAACCACCAGTTAGAGCTTGGAAGACATGAATCAAGAAACAATAAATGTCGAAACATGGGAAAGTAGATCATGACCCATAAGACTTGGACCAACCTTGAATCAAGGGAAAGACATGGAGCTCAAGTGGCTTGTCCGGAACTCCAACTAGAACAAGTTTCCCATGAGACTTGAGAAGCCCAACCAACGGCAATGTCGGATGAGCAGCAGATACTGTGTCTATAATACCATCCATTGTCCCTGCAGCTGCCTGTTCCAAATCCAGAATGCATACAAGTGGTCAATTTAGAATCCAGAATCCATTGTTTGGCACAAAATCAATTTAAAGATGAAGCGTTTGTAAAGTACCTGCAATTGTTCTTCATCCTTGCTAACTAGAAAGTGGTCAGCACCAAGCTGTTTCAAAGCCTCTTCCTTCTTACTAGGAGAAGTGCTTATAACAGAGACTGTGGAGCCCAAAGCCTTGGCAAACTTGACGGCGACATGACCAAGGCCACCAAGCCCCACAATTCCAACATGTTTCCCAGGCCCCCCCAAATCGAAATACTTGAGCGGGCTGTAGACAGTGATTCCAGCACAGAGGAGGGGAGCGGCCCCATCCAGACGCATACCTTCAGGAATCTTGACGATGTAGCGCTCCTTGGCCACCATCGAGTCGGAATAGCCACCATAGGTTATTGTTCCGTCATGGTAAGGGAAGCCATAAGTCATGATCATCCCAGGGCAGTAATTTTCGAGGCTGTTCTTGCAGTTGTCACAGGATTCACACGCTCCATATATGCATCCGACTCCAACCTTGTCTCCTACTTTCACTTTTGTAACCTTGCTCCCAACTTCTGTCACTTCCCCTACAATTTCATGCCTGCAAAGGAATTAGAATTATATTTAGAAATATACTACTACAAAATTTGTTTGCTGTTCTTGAATATTGGATTTGTAGCATACCCTGGAACAAGGGGGTAGGTAGAGAAACCCCACTCGTTTTTAAGGAAAGCAAGGTCAGTGTGACAAATCCCACAATACAAAATCTTGAACCTCACATCGTCCTCTCCCGTCGCCCTGCACCATCCAAGCACATGATCATCAATATCTAACCAGTCAGTACTAAATTTCGGTTGGATCCTCTCCAATCAACGAAAGACAGGAAGAATTGGTTTACCTTCTGGAGAAATTGAAGGGGGATAAATGCCCAGATGAGTCTCTAGCAGCCCAGCCAAAGGCTTTAACTGGATGCACATCTTCTGGGGACTTGGCCATCTTCTTCTTGTTCTTGTTCTTGTTTGTTTCTTCTCTGTTTCTCTGAATTGGTGGAGCTAACAAAGCTAATTTATCAAAGTCCTGATCAATGGTTGGTTTATATACTAAACAGATGTTGGATTCCTTTCACTGCCTCGTAGAAGACGACAGCCGCCTTCTAGAATCGAAGACTCTGAACAGATCAGACTAATCGGCTGTATATAGACTTATTTTATTTCACAGGATATGAATGTTTAATTTGCGTTTACACCATCTTTGTTTATGATATTATTTTGTGAAGTTTTTTTTTTTAAATTTTAAAAAATCTATAATAAGATACTTTTTTAAATTAAAGATGTTACACGGCTACCTCTTGATTGGGCAGATGTGATTTGATCGCCCTTTCATGGTGAGACGGTTAAGGTACTGAAATTTGTTGTCACATGTTTATTTCTTTGGTTTAATCGCAACAAGGTTGTGCGTGAGATATTTTATCAAAGGGAAAGTTACAAAAATCCTCTTGTGATTTGGTCAAACCTACAGTTTGCCCCCTCTATTTTGAGAAACCTACACTTTGTCCCCTATATTTTTTATACTGCCTGGTAACAACTTCTGAAACTATATTTAAACTCTACGATAATTATCTTCTAGTAATTTCAATTTGTCCAGTATTTTTTTTATAGCTAATAGATATTTCAAACTATCAATTTTTCCTTTCTATAAATGTACTTTTCCACCTGTAATTATATATTAGTATTTTTTAAAGTTCGGTTTGCTGTGAAAAAAATATCAAAAATCTTGAAATTACTAGAGCAGTATTACCATACAGTTTAAGTACAGTTTCAAAAGTTGTTATCGGGCAGCATAAAAAATATAGGGGCAAAGTGTAGGTTTCTCAAAATAGATGGGGCAAACTGTAGATTTGACCAAACCACAGGGGGGTTTTTGTAACTTTCCCTTTATCAAACTCCCTCCCACCTAGCCTTTAGCATCCATGCTTGTTGGATAGCTGGCAGTGGGAGAATGCCTCCTTTAGGAATCCACAAAGGACAGAACCTAGGGTGCCTTCAAAGTGGATACCTTTGCTTGAAGGAACCATGAAGATCAATGTTGATGTAGCTTGGTAGCATGAGTGTGGGCAGGCTACTGTTGGCGTGGTGGGGCAGGATCATAGTAGTTATGTTTGCCTCGCCACTTTCTATAGCTTTGATTACTCTGGCTTTGATTTATTGTACTTGGAAGCGGTGGCATTGTTGTGGGGCGAGAAGGAAGCTTATCATTGAGGTTTTTGTAAGTTGATCTTGGAGTCTGACTCTCATGTGTTGGTTTTAGAAATATTAAGTTCTTATGTTCTTTATTTATTTTATTTTGGAGCCATTGTTGATGAGGCTCGATTCATTAGAGACCTTTTTTCTCCCTGTGTTTTTTCTTACATTTGGAGTGTGCAGGACATGTTTAATGGGGATCCCCTTTTCCCCCTTGTCTATGTAATGCTCTCTTAAATGATCAATAGAATAATCTACATGTCTTCCTCAAAAAAAAAAAATGTTACACTGCTAATAAATACTTTCAATTATCATTCAAAAGATTTATTCAGGATCAATTTCTTTAAACCTGTGTTAGAATAATCTAAAATAACTTATTTTTACTTTTACGGTTCTTCTATTCAAAATTAATGTAAGTTGATAACTAATATTATTACATATAATAATTCATTAAATGACATTTTTTTATAATTAAAAAATATTTCATTGTTTAGAAGTACAAGTCATGCTTCTCCTTTCCCACTTCAATTGGCTTCTTTGAAGCTTGGTTCTATATGACACAAAAGTTTGGGAAAAAAGTCAAGAAGTAGTTAAGGTCTTTTGCTAACTTACTCACAAACACAAGGTTATACTCGAAGCCAGTCACATACTGGAACTCCTTTAATTGTACTCAATGGTGAAATTACATAGGGGCAAGGTGTGTTACTGCCTCCCGAGAATTTCAAAATTTTATAAATGTGAGGTATTAAGTTAGTCATCATGTAAGAAGTTAAAGGCTATATTTGAGTTTGCCCCCCAAACTGGTGGAAGAATATTAAAAGGGTACATAGTAGCAGTAGTCCTAGTCTTTAGTTTACATTGCAAATTCATTCATAACCTCTCTATCATTATATATCCATCCCAAATGTTTGTCTGATTTTCTTCTCTCTTAACGTCTCTTTGTCTGACTCTCTCTCTCTCCTCTACTCTACTTCAGGGATTATTAATCAAAATAAAGTAATTATTTTACTAATTTTTTATTTAAAATAGATATTATTTGAATACCACATTACACCTAATATTTATTTAAATATTTTTTTTATGAAAGTGAATTTGTAAAACTATTATATAAATAATATTTTTTTGCCTAGGTTTTGGTTGTCGCTCATCTCACCTCCGCCTAGCCTCCCCGAACCTAAAAACGTGGTTCCGCCACTAATTATACTGAATCAATTAAGGAACAGGTACCAATTTTTTTTATAATTTTGGTAGAGCCATTTGGCAAGTATATTGCTCGTTCGAATGACTTATAGAGATAGGTGAAAACATCCTTTTGGGCAGTGATTTGGTGGGTAGCACCTATATCTAGGATTTAAGAAAAAAAAATGTGAAAAGTTAAAACTTTTCTTACCTGCAAAATAAACAGAACTCATAGCTTTTCCTTTGTTCAGAAGCCCTAAGAGTTGCTCATATTGGTCTTATGTCAAACCAACCATCATCTAAGTAGAACTCTTTTCACCATCACATGGAACATCCTTGTTCACACTTCTATTGGTGTTCATTTTCCCTTACCTTGGCCTACCCTTTTGTTTCCAATTTTCAAGATATCCTATGATCTCCTAGTCGTCCTTCTCTTCATGTCCAGGATTTTTGCATTGAGAACATTTTGGTCTTTGTCTTCCATGTAGTTTGTTGTTCACTGGACCCTTTGTTTTGTTTTGCTGCCCCTATACCACCATGGCCATATCGTCCGCTAGATCTTCATCCTGAGTCAGACTTAGCTGTTTCTCCTTAGCCACCACCAACACATAAATCTTATTCAGGGATACAAATGGCTCCATTGCCAGGATTTGCAAGCGCATGGTTTTGAACCTCTAGTCTAGTACCATCAGGAACTAGTGAATGCGCTCATTCTCTTTCTCGTTCGCCCAAGCTTTGGCTGCTCCACACATACAAGTAGAGATTTGAGTATAGGCACTGAGCTCATCCTAATAGCCTTTAAATTTGGTATAGTAGGCTGCCGCATTCATGGTCCCTTGCTCACGCACAATGCTATGCTTCTTCGTAGCTTATGTGCTCAGGGTTTGCTAGCATAGCCAAAACGCTCATCAAGATCATTCCATAATTCATATGTTGTATCATAATATACTATGGAATCATCGAGTGAGTGATTACTTGAATTTATCAGCCAGGTGAGCACCAATCCATCGCACTTACCCTATGCAAAACTCTCTGAGGCATTTTGTTCTGGTTTTTGGAGTTTCCCTGTTCACGAACCCCAACTTGTTCTTTGCTCATAAGACGTTCTGGACATTCCTCTTCTACCATGAATAGTTGTTTCCATATGAAGTAGTTGAGACTAAAGAGGCAACGGTGTAGTCAATTGTGGTCAAGAAGTATGGTGAAGTAGGATCCTAAAAGACATTGAACAACGGCCCACTGCCACTTCCTGAGTTCGGTGGCACCACACTATCCTTGTCGTTGCCATTCCTCATGTCTATAGACTTAAGTTAAGGATCGTATTCCCACTCTGATACCATGTGAAAAAGTATTTATGTAGAATATTTTTCCTTTATACTTTCATTAATAGCATACAAGTGTTTTGATACAATATAAACACTAAATACATAATGTGGGATAGTGAAACACTCGATACATAATGTGAGATAAAGACTATATACTTAATATGGGGTAAAAAAACCTTCTTCCATTACATTATAGTACTATCCATTAATTTAATTTAACTAAAAAAATATTTTAAATTAATCTTCTATATTGGCTCTTTGAACAAATCTCTTGAACTTCTTTTTCAAAAGTTGTGTCCTGCACTTTGCCGACATCGATTGGTCGTTATGAATATTTTTGGAAGGTTGATTATTCAATCAATATTTTTTATTGTCCACTTGCAAGACGAATTTACGGAAAAGAAACGTCGTTTTATTAGTTTTCGGTGCAAGGCTTCCAATACTTTATAGGCATAACCTATTGATTAAGTGGCTAAAAAGTGCTGTAAGAAATGATCGATATTTTTTCTTTCCTTCGTTATAGAGTTACCTTCCTTCATTCTGAGCTTTGTTTTCAGACGTGACCATTTTTTGAGTTTGAGTTTTGTGATTAAGTTTTTTTATTTTGTATATTTTGATTTTCTGTTCGACAAGCTACTTGAATTGTGAGGTTTAGAGTCTTTGAGTTTTGGGGTATCTCAGATCATCATTTTTTTTTCTTTAAGATGGTGCTTGTGTATCTTTTATTTAGCATTTTGTTAAATCTTTCAATGCCGTTAAAAAAAATATATATAACCCCTTGATTAAGTAATATCAAGTCTCACTAAAACCCCTAATATCGATATACAGCTCTATTAGAAAGTTTATTTTTCTATCGTTTTAATCTAATATCTCCAATATTCAGTAGTCATATTAAACCCCAACTAATCCGAATCGATCAACTTCGGACTCCTTTCTTTATAAGACTTGAACCTGGGATTTTACTTGAAAAGAAAACATATATATCACATTTGATAACCCTATTTTAATAGTCAACAACTAAAAGAATTAATGCCATATTCATTGTATGCTCTTGTCTTTCATTATTCGGCATGGAACAAGACGTCTACTTCATTTGAAAATAGCAGGTGATACAAACAGTCCAAGGAACCTATCCATTAAAAACATAATTTTTATAATTTTTTATAAATTTTCTTTTTTAATCCATAAAATTAAAAAAATTTATAAAAATTTAACAACATCATGAAAATTTACTTTTAAATAAATTAATATATTTATATAATATTACCTCTCAAATAAAATTAATTTCAAGTAAAAAAATATATAAAAAAATAAATTATTTTAAATTAAGTTAACTTAAATTAAAACGAATTGCCTATAAGACAATTATGACTGGCAAAGTTGTAAGCTTGTTAAAATCTGAATTAAAGTAAAATTTAATCAATAACTTCCACTCTTTTACCTGATTAAATTCAAACAACCTAAATGAATTGAAACATAAATAGTTTGATCTAGTTCTACACAGAAATCAAAAAGTGACTAACTAACATTAACGTAAATCCAATTAAACCCAACCTAACACCAACTCAAACAATAAGTAATACTCAACATGAAGGGAAAATGACAATCTATAACAGTTCATCAGGACAGACCGATCTGGACTATCAAAATGCAATAGGACCCCTCGAATTCCAATGGAGCCATTAAGTTATCGAGACTTGGCATGAATCAATAAAAATCCAAAATCATGAAAACTTAATTAAACCCAAAACCTAAATAAGTTGTAACAACTCACCCATTTGTCATCCCTAATGAAAGGGAAGGCCGAGCCTAATTTTCTTTCTATTAAAACAAGTACTGTTAGTGTATTGCCAATCCATTTCTTGAATAGTTAACAATGCATTAAAAATATTTTTTTTATATATAGTAACTATTTGTTCAAGAGTGTATATTTATTTAATCAGTCTGAGAAATATTTTTTTTATAAAATGTAAAAATATTTTTTTAATTATTCATCTTTTTGCTTGGGTAAGAGAAAAAAT
Source organism: Aquilaria sinensis (assembly GCA_005392925.1). NCBI lineage: Eukaryota > Viridiplantae > Streptophyta > Magnoliopsida > Malvales > Thymelaeaceae > Aquilaria > Aquilaria sinensis. The sequence continues at coordinate 168,248 of SMDT01000332.1, forward strand.
TCATAAAAAATACTCATTCCATCCCAATTTTTTTATAACATTTATTATTAAGCAATTAATTTATGATTTTTTATTTTCAACATTTTAGTATATAAATGAAAAACCTTTATATATAAATGATAAATAAAGGCTTATAGTTTTTAAATATATCTTTTAAATTTTTTCTAACAAACATTAATATTAATAAATTTAAGCCAAACTATTAAAAAAATTAAATATTTCAAAGAATATCTCAAGTAATGGTATTAGGAGTAATAGTAGTTTGTTAGAAAAGGTGGAGGATTATAATCGCTCATTTCCCAAAACCTAGAAAGCTTCTAAGTTATATTAGCAATTGTTCTGCCTTGGTAAGGGTTAGGGGTGAGCATGGGTTGGGTAAACTCGAAACCGAAACCGAATCACCCCCATTTGGTTGGGTTGGGTTGGGTAAAAATTGATCATGGTTCTCGGGTTGGTTCCACATATAGGAGAACTGACGGTTTTTGGGTTGGTTCTGGTTCCATATGGAACCAACCCGAGGTGGAACCGAACCCGATATATATATATATAATAAAAATTATAGTATTACTAATATATCTACACACACACACACACACACACACACACATATTTCTTTGAAGTATTATGATTGTTATTTTATGTTTTTATATTAAACTCTTAAACTGATGTTCCAAATTGAAACAGTATGGAAGTTGTGGGATCATTTATGAAATTTCTCTATATTCACTTAAATCGCTTTGCTTCATAGACCCATAACTCCTAAGTCATTTTACTTTTGATCTTTTATTCCAGACTACTATTTACGACACAATTATGATATTTTTTATTTGAGTCATGCAAAATTAAAAATTTATGATATCGACATATTTTAGGTTTTGATATTGAAGAAGATAGTTTTAAAGGCTCAGTTTTCTATATTGAATGTCATACCAATATTAGAATTACTAGAATGAAGTAAACTAGTTGAGATAAAAGATACCCCACAAGCAACTCTTTTGAACCAATTTTGTAAGAATAACATTTTAAAATCTTTTGAATGTATCTAAGTACTTATATTTAAATATTAATTTAATTGTATATTATGTTGAATATGTCATAAAACTGATTATGGATGTAGATTTATTGAATTTTGGTGTTGTTATAGGTATATGGTATAAACCGAAAAACCCGAGAACCAGAACCGAGAAACCCAGAACCATGGTTCTGGTTCTGTTCGGTTCTCGGTTCTGGGTTGGGTAGAAAAATTTTGAAACCGAGGCCATTTTGGGTTGATTCTGTTCCACCATAAAACCGAACCAACCCGACCCATGCTGACCCCTAGTAAGGGCTACATTCGGACCACTTTCGAATCAGATGCCCTTTCTTACCTTTTTGCTAAAATAGCGGAACCTAAATGATGATTAAGTAGATAGCAAAATGAAAATAATATATCTTTAGAAAATGGAAAATCAGACTGACATGATTCTAGGAGTCAATTCATTTTGATTTAAGTTAATTTAATTTAAAATAATTTATTTTTATTTTTAGATCTTTTTTATCTAAAATTAATTTTATTTAAAATTTAATATTATGTAAGTGTAATAATTCATTGAAAATATTGAGCCAATTCACTTTAACTTAAGTAAACTGACTTATTTTTACTTTTATATTTTTTTACCTAAAACCAATTTTATTTGAAAGCCAATGTTATATAGATGCAAGAATACATTTGAAAATAAATTTTCATGATATTGTTAAATTTTTATGAATTTTTTTAAGGCCTTAACTTAGAACAATTCATAAAAATTTAGTAAGATTATAAAAAATAATATCTGTCAATGGATTATTTGAACTACATAACATTGGCTTTTAATTAAAATTAGTTCTGAGTAAAAAAGACATAAGAATAAAAATAAGTCATTTTGTAGTCAATTGACTTAAGTTAAAACGGAATGAAGGATAATTTTTAAAATCTCACTAAATTTCTATGATTTTTTTAAGTTTTAGGCATTAAAAGTAAAAATTCATAAAAAATTTAATAACATCATGAAAATTTACTTTCGAATGAATTATTGTATCTCCATAATATTGACTTTCAAATTACATTAGTTTCAAGTAAAAAATATATAAAGATAAAAATAAAATGTTTTTAAATAAATTGACTTAAATTAAAAAAGGAGCCAGGTGTGCTAGATAATGGCGGATTGGGCAAATTTTCAACTTCCAATTGAACAAAGAGAGCTTATAGGAAACCTGAAAATATGAAAAGAAAAAATGCAGCCTTCCCTCAGCGTGCACTTACATCGTAGTTGTTAAAATCCGATTTAAAATTTTATAATTTCACACTCTCTAGAGTGGAGTTTAACATGTTAAACAAAGAGAAATTTGACTTTTTTAATGAGTTGTCACAGAAGTTCCAATGTTAATTCATGGCAAGCTGCCCTTCCAAAAAGGTTGTCAACCAATTATTGGATTTTAAGCATGAGAGTAAAAAAGTTTAACTTGAAGGCCTTACAAATTCCTAGCCTATCACCGGATGTCAAATAACTAGCTTTAACTAAGAGAATCTTCCCAAAGTCATGATTTTCCTAGTGGATCTAGATAAAACCCTGCCTGAAGTTTGGAATAATTCTATAACCATGCATACCTCTACATTTAAGTAGAAGAAGCCAACCACCAAGACAAATAAAAGGAGTCAATGAAAGGTTAGCCTAGCAAGTAACATGGGGCTAACCAGAAGAAGAGGTCATTGAGCTTAATCTACACACCCTTCTGAGACACTATGGCGTTATTTCTTTTCATCTTACATTAGATCCAAAAGGTAGGTCACTATTTTCTTTGTGGCCTTAAAAGCTTCAAATCTTACACTAGCTCGAGACGGTCTATACTCTCATAAACGGGGTTAAACATCCCTTCCAAAGGGAATTCCTAAAGGCACTCAGATGCCACTTAAACGAACTTCTCCTTCCACTCTTTTAATCTCTTTTGGTTAAAAAAGTTGAGCTAAGGTTAAAGAAATAAGAAGTGGATTTGGCAAGAGTCAGTAACTAGAGAAAGAAATGGGACTATAGGGAGAAGCCTATTCCCACTAGGTGGCAAGAATCTATATAGGTGTAAGAAAATGTTAAGGGCTAGATAGGAAAGAAGAAACTTAAAGCGATTGCACAACTAGTTCACAAGAGGATGTTTGGGAACCCTACGGCTAACATGACATTGGTTAGAAAATACAGTAAGTTGGTACTTGAGAGCAGGCTTTATTGTGGACCAATGGAAGGGATGGAAGTGTCATTCATGCAAAGTTCAATTGAGTAGGGAATCAAGATGCTCTTGAAACATGAGCCATCTAGGAATTTTAAGGCCTCGCCCCTATGCGAAGTCCCAACGGTATCATGTTTGATTGTCAACACACATCAACTGTTAGCTGGGGAAGACAACTCAACATTAGCGTCAGAAACTAGTGACCTAATTGTGTAGGACAAAGAAAGCAAAACATCAGATTCTAGAATGGTGCTAAGTATGCCAATGTGATTCTTATAGAAAAATTGATTTTGCTAATACATCAAGAAAGGGAGGCTTGGGAGAGGTTCTAGGCTTTAACAAGGCAATTTGCTCTAGGAAACCGTACCTTAGCCCACTCCTAAGAGGACAAATATCTGCTTCATTGAAAATGTCCTTTCACCTTCAAATTTCAAAATGTAGCGAACTTGATTCTCTTTATTTTTCTTCAATTCCCATAGGTTAGACTTGGAAGGGCCTTTTAGAGCATCACTCAAGGGTTAAAGGCTATTGAGTTGACCGTTAAAGGGATCAACTTAATGGCGGAGCCACGTTTAAGTGAGTGGTGGCAATTATCCCTACTAAATTTTGGGAAATTTGCATATTTAGTATTGTATCTTTAATAAAATTTATAACTTAGCCTCATAGGTTTTAAAGTTTATGGCTATATATTATAAATGAATTATTTATTACCCTCATTAATAATTTTTCCTGGCTCCGCCTTTGGATCAACTCATGTTAATGGGAGAAATTCCCATGATCATGAAAATGATCGCATAATGTGGAAAAGCTCCCCCTATGACGACCATGTTTCCTAAGCGTATATTAGGTCCTCTTGGCGACACATTGATGTATGTTATACATTATGAAGTATGGCTTTCACTGAGCTCAATACACTCTTCATAAGCATCTATTCATTTAAGCATAACACACAACTCTTGGTCCCTTAAGCCTGTGTTAAATTTCAAGTGCAATCATCTCTAACAGGTTCCAGCATCCTACAAGGTTGGGGTAAGTATGGGTTGGGTAAACCCGAAACCTAACCTGAACCACTCCCATTGGGTTTGGTTGGGTTGGGTAAAAATTGATCATGGTTCATGGGTTTGTTCTACATATAGGGTTTGTTCCATATATAGAAGAACTGGCGGTTTTTGGGTTGATTATGATTCCATATGGAACCAACCCGAGGTGAAACCAAACCCGAGATATATATATATATATTAAACTGAATTATAATAGTTATTTTGTGTTTTTATATTAAACTCTTAAACTGATGTCCCAAATTGAAACAGTATGAAAGTTTTATGATCATTTATGAAATATTTTTGTATTCACTTAAATCATTTCACTTCCTAAACCGATTACTTCTAGGTCATTTTGCTTTTGATCTTCCATTCCAGACTACTCTCTACAACACAATAATCATTTTTTTTTTCATTTATGAGCCATGCGAAACTAAAAATTCATGACATCTATACATTTTAGGTTTTGATACTAAATAAGATAGTCTTAAAGGCTCAAATTTCTATATTGAATGTCATACCAATGTTGGAATTACAGGAAAGAAGTAAAGTAAACTGGTTGAGATGAAAGATACTCGACAAGTAACTCTTTTGGATCATTTTGGTAAAAACAACATTTAAAACTCTCTTACATGTATCTAAGTACATATATTTAAATATTAATTTAATTGTATATTATGTTGAATATTTTATAAAACTGGTTATGAATGCAGTTTTATTGAATTTTTGTATTGTTATAGGTATATGGTATAAATCAAAAAATCCGAGAACCAGAACCGAAAAACTCAGAACCATGGTTCTGGTTCTGTTCGGTTCTTGGTTCTCAGGTTGGGTAGAAAAATTTTAGAACCGAGGTCACTTCGAGTTGGTTTGGTTCAACCATAAAACCGAACCAACCTGACCGATGCTCACCCCTACTACCAGGTACTTAATTCGGGTATCAGGTTTTGTATTATGCATATAGTAAATTATCCATATTCTTTCAAATAAAATTGTTCAAGTTTTGTCGGTGTTAGATCTTCCAATTTTTTGAAAATTAATTACAAATTAAGATATGCCAAATCAATGAAAATCATCAACAATTGGGAACTAGCAGCGACCGAGTAAATAGTCATGGACTTGTGATCATCTGGCGACTAAATCTTCTGATCACAAAATTGATCGTGATTTGGTCACGCCCAAATAGCGACTAAGTTTATCGACCACCACATAACAGTCATTTTCAGTCATCTAAGAGTAAAAATGTGACTGTCTAACGACGAATCTCCGGTTATATTTTGCTTTTTTCGTTGTAGTAACAAAATCCTGAAAAATTATTTGAAAAGGTGCATGTGAAATAGACTTTGTCAGTGACCCGTTTGACCATTTGGGCCCCTTTATATTCCCCGTTTTGCCCGAAATTAGAATAAACAAGAAACAAAAGAAAATGGCAAATAAAAGGATATGGAAGAGGGACAGAGGATAAGGATTCATTAGTCATACAATACAAAATATTCTGCCCATTTATTCTCGCAAAAAGTTCCAGAACTAACACCCCAACTGAAATAGGAACAAAAACAAAAATGAAAGAAAAAAAAAAAAAAAGATAACATCCGGAAATTATTATTGTAGAAGCGTTCACAAATCTCAAGAAGTAACACAAACTTAAAGGATCAACGAACGCCTTCTTGTGAGGCAGTTTCATGGCTTTGTCTTGGCCAAGGAGTTGCCGATGTCTATAACAAATCGGTAGCGAACATCGTTCTTCTCAAGGCGCTCGACTGCTTTGTTGACATAGTCTATAGGGATAACCTCAATCTCTGCTGTTATGTTGTGTTTCGCTGCAAAATCCATCATCTCTTGGGTCTCTGTCATTCCTCCCGTGGCACTCCCATACACCCCCTTTCTCCCTGTTTCGAACCATATTAAACTCACTAGTTAGTGCTGGGAAGACATGAATTGAGAAACAATAAATGTCGAAAGATGGGAAAGTAGATTATGACCCATAACATTTGGACCAACCTTGAATCAAGGGAAAGACATGGAGCTCAAGTGGCTTCTCTGGAACTCCAATTAGAACAAGTTTCCCATTAGACTTGAGAAGGCCAACCAATGGCAATGTCGGATGAGCAGCAGATACTGTGTCTATAATACCATCCATCGTCCCTGCAGCTGCCTGTTCCAAATCCAGAATGCATGCAAGTGGTCAATTTAAAATCCAGAATCCGTTGTTAGGCACAAAATCAATTTAAAGATGAAGCGTTTGTAAAGTACCTGCAATTGTTCTTCATCCTTGCTAACTAGAAAGTGGTCAGCACCAAGCTGTTTCAAAGCCTCTTCCTTCTTACTAGGAGAAGTGCTTATAACAGTGACTGTGGATCCCAAAGCCTTGGCAAACTTGACGGCCACATGACCAAGGCCACCAAGTCCCACAATTCCAACATGTTTCCCAGGCCCCCCCAAATCGAAATACCTGAGCGGGCTGTAGACAGTGATTCCAGCGCAGAGGAGGGGAGCGGCCCCGTCCAGGCGCATGCCTTCAGGAATCTTGACGATGTAGCGTTCCTTGGCCACCATCGAGTCAGAATAGCCACCGTAAGTTATTGTCCCGTCGTGGTAAGGGAAGCCATAAGTCATGATCATCCCGGGGCAGTAATTTTCCAGGCTGTTCTTGCAGTTGTCGCAGGATTCGCATGCTCCATAAATGCATCCGACCCCAACCTTGTCTCCTACTTTCACTTTTGTAACCTTGCTCCCGACCTCTGTCACTTCCCCTACAATTTCATGCCTGCAAGTGAAGCAGAATCAGATTAAAAATGAAAAGTACTACCACAAAATTTGTTTCCTGTTCTTGAATATTGGATTTGTAGAATACCCTGGAACAAGGGGGTAGCTAGAGAACCCCCACTCGTTCTTGAGGAAAGCAAGGTCAGTGTGACAAATCCCACAATACAAAATCTTGAACCTCACATCGTCCTCTCCCGTCGCCCTGCACCATCCAAGCACATGATCATCAATATCTAACCAGTCAGTACTAAATTTCGGTTGGATCCTCTCCAATCAACGAAAGACAGGAAGAATTGGTTTACCTTCTGGAGAAATTGAAGGGGGATAAATGCCCAGATGAGTCTCTAGCAGCCCAGCCAAAGGCTTTAACTGGATGCACATCTTCTGGGGACTTGGCCATCTTCTTCTTGTTCTTGTTCTTGTTTGTTTCTTCTCTGTTTCTCTGAATTGGTGGAGCTAACAAAGCTAATTTATCAAAGTCCTGATCAATGGTTGGTTTATATACTAAACAGATGTTGGATTACTTTCACTGCCTCGCAGAAGACGACAGCCGCCTTCTAGAATCGAAGACTCTGAACAGATCAGAATGGCTGTATATAGACTTATTTTATTTCACAGGATATGAATGTTTAATTTGCATTTACACCATCTTTGTTTATGATATTATTTTGTGAAGTTTATCTTTTTAAATTTTAAAAAATATATAATAAGATACTTTTTTAAATTAAAGATGTTACACGGCCACCTGTTGATTGGGCAGATGTGATTTGATCGCCCTTTTATGGTGAGCCAGTTAAGGTATTGAAATTTGTTGTCACATATTTGTTTCTTTGGTTTAATCACAACAAGGTTGTGTGTGAGACATTTTATCAAACTCCCTCCAGTCTAGCCTTTAGCATCCATGCTTGTTGGATAGCTAGCTGTGGGAGAACACCTCCTTTAGGAATCCACAGAGGACGGAACCTAGGGTGCCTGCAAAGTGGATACCTTTGCCTGAAGGAACCATGAAGATCAATGTTGATGTAGCTCGGTGGCATGAGTGTGGGCAGGCTGCTATTGGTGTGGTGGGGAAGGATCAGAGTGGGGCAAACTGTAGATTTGACCAAACCACAGGGGGGTTTTTGTAACTTTCCCTTTATCAAACTCCCTCCCACCTAGCCTTTAGCATCCATGCTTGTTGGATAGCTGGCAGTGGGAGAATGCCTCCTTTAGGAATCCACAAAGGACAGAACCTAGGGTGCCTTCAAAGTGGATACCTTTGCTTGAAGGAACCATGAAGATCAATGTTGATGTAGCTTGGTAGCATGAGTGTGGGCAGGCTACTGTTGGCGTGGTGGGGCAGGATCATAGTAGTTATGTTTGCCTCGCCACTTTCTATAGCTTTGATTACTCTGGCTTTGATTTATTGTACTTGGAAGCGGTGGCATTGTTGTGGGGCGAGAAGGAAGCTTATCATTGAGGTTTTTGTAAGAGACCTTTTTTCTCTCATGTGTTGGTTTTAGAAATATTAAGTTCTTATGTTCTTTATTTATTTTATTTTGGAGCCATTGTTGATGAGGCTCGATTCTTACCTTTTTTCTCCCTGTGTTTTTTCTTACATTTGGAGTGTGCAGGACATGTTTAATGGGGATCCCCTTTTCCCCCTTGTCTATGTAATGCTCTCTTAAATGATCAATAGAATAATCTACATGTCTTCCTCAAAAAAAAAAAATGTTACACTGCTAATAAATACTTTCAATTATCATTCAAAAGATTTATTCAGGATCAATTTCTTTAAACCTGTGTTAGAATAATCTAAAATAACTTATTTTTACTTTTACGGTTCTTCTATTCAAAATTAATGTAAGTTGATAACTAATATTATTACATATAATAATTCATTAAATGACATTTTTTTATAATTAAAAAATATTTCATTGTTTAGAAGTACAAGTCATGCTTCTCCTTTCCCACTTCAATTGGCTTCTTTGAAGCTTGGTTCTATATGACACAAAAGTTTGGGAAAAAAGTCAAGAAGTAGTTAAGGTCTTTTGCTAACTTACTCACAAACACAAGGTTATACTCGAAGCCAGTCACATACTGGAACTCCTTTAATTGTACTCAATGGTGAAATTACATAGGGGCAAGGTGTGTTACTGCCTCCCGAGAATTTCAAAATTTTATAAATGTGAGGTATTAAGTTAGTCATCATGTAAGAAGTTAAAGGCTATATTTGAGTTTGCCCCCCAAACTGGTGGAAGAATATTAAAAGGGTACATAGTAGCAGTAGTCCTAGTCTTTAGTTTACATTGCAAATTCATTCATAACCTCTCTATCATTATATATCCATCCCAAATGTTTGTCTGATTTTCTTCTCTCTTAACGTCTCTTTGTCTGACTCTCTCTCTCTCCTCTACTCTACTTCAGGGATTATTAATCAAAATAAAGTAATTATTTTACTAATTTTTTATTTAAAATAGATATTATTTGAATACCACATTACACCTAATATTTATTTAAATATTTTTTTTATGAAAGTGAATTTGTAAAACTATTATATAAATAATATTTTTTTGCCTAGGTTTTGGTTGTCGCTCATCTCACCTCCGCCTAGCCTCCCCGAACCTAAAAACGTGGTTCCGCCACTAATTATACTGAATCAATTAAGGAACAGGTACCAATTTTTTTTATAATTTTGGTAGAGCCATTTGGCAAGTATATTGCTCGTTCGAATGACTTATAGAGATAGGTGAAAACATCCTTTTGGGCAGTGATTTGGTGGGTAGCACCTATATCTAGGATTTAAGAAAAAAAAATGTGAAAAGTTAAAACTTTTCTTACCTGCAAAATAAACAGAACTCATAGCTTTTCCTTTGTTCAGAAGCCCTAAGAGTTGCTCATATTGGTCTTATGTCAAACCAACCATCATCTAAGTAGAACTCTTTTCACCATCACATGGAACATCCTTGTTCACACTTCTATTGGTGTTCATTTTCCCTTACCTTGGCCTACCCTTTTGTTTCCAATTTTCAAGATATCCTATGATCTCCTAGTCGTCCTTCTCTTCATGTCCAGGATTTTTGCATTGAGAACATTTTGGTCTTTGTCTTCCATGTAGTTTGTTGTTCACTGGACCCTTTGTTTTGTTTTGCTGCCCCTATACCACCATGGCCATATCGTCCGCTAGATCTTCATCCTGAGTCAGACTTAGCTGTTTCTCCTTAGCCACCACCAACACATAAATCTTATTCAGGGATACAAATGGCTCCATTGCCAGGATTTGCAAGCGCATGGTTTTGAACCTCTAGTCTAGTACCATCAGGAACTAGTGAATGCGCTCATTCTCTTTCTCGTTCGCCCAAGCTTTGGCTGCTCCACACATACAAGTAGAGATTTGAGTATAGGCACTGAGCTCATCCTAATAGCCTTTAAATTTGGTATAGTAGGCTGCCGCATTCATGGTCCCTTGCTCACGCACAATGCTATGCTTCTTCGTAGCTTATGTGCTCAGGGTTTGCTAGCATAGCCAAAACGCTCATCAAGATCATTCCATAATTCATATGTTGTATCATAATATACTATGGAATCATCGAGTGAGTGATTACTTGAATTTATCAGCCAGGTGAGCACCAATCCATCGCACTTACCCTATGCAAAACTCTCTGAGGCATTTTGTTCTGGTTTTTGGAGTTTCCCTGTTCACGAACCCCAACTTGTTCTTTGCTCATAAGACGTTCTGGACATTCCTCTTCTACCATGAATAGTTGTTTCCATATGAAGTAGTTGAGACTAAAGAGGCAACGGTGTAGTCAATTGTGGTCAAGAAGTATGGTGAAGTAGGATCCTAAAAGACATTGAACAACGGCCCACTGCCACTTCCTGAGTTCGGTGGCACCACACTATCCTTGTCGTTGCCATTCCTCATGTCTATAGACTTAAGTTAAGGATCGTATTCCCACTCTGATACCATGTGAAAAAGTATTTATGTAGAATATTTTTCCTTTATACTTTCATTAATAGCATACAAGTGTTTTGATACAATATAAACACTAAATACATAATGTGGGATAGTGAAACACTCGATACATAATGTGAGATAAAGACTATATACTTAATATGGGGTAAAAAAACCTTCTTCCATTACATTATAGTACTATCCATTAATTTAATTTAACTAAAAAAATATTTTAAATTAATCTTCTATATTGGCTCTTTGAACAAATCTCTTGAACTTCTTTTTCAAAAGTTGTGTCCTGCACTTTGCCGACATCGATTGGTCGTTATGAATATTTTTGGAAGGTTGATTATTCAATCAATATTTTTTATTGTCCACTTGCAAGACGAATTTACGGAAAAGAAACGTCGTTTTATTAGTTTTCGGTGCAAGGCTTCCAATACTTTATAGGCATAACCTATTGATTAAGTGGCTAAAAAGTGCTGTAAGAAATGATCGATATTTTTTCTTTCCTTCGTTATAGAGTTACCTTCCTTCATTCTGAGCTTTGTTTTCAGACGTGACCATTTTTTGAGTTTGAGTTTTGTGATTAAGTTTTTTTATTTTGTATATTTTGATTTTCTGTTCGACAAGCTACTTGAATTGTGAGGTTTAGAGTCTTTGAGTTTTGGGGTATCTCAGATCATCATTTTTTTTTCTTTAAGATGGTGCTTGTGTATCTTTTATTTAGCATTTTGTTAAATCTTTCAATGCCGTTAAAAAAAATATATATAACCCCTTGATTAAGTAATATCAAGTCTCACTAAAACCCCTAATATCGATATACAGCTCTATTAGAAAGTTTATTTTTCTATCGTTTTAATCTAATATCTCCAATATTCAGTAGTCATATTAAACCCCAACTAATCCGAATCGATCAACTTCGGACTCCTTTCTTTATAAGACTTGAACCTGGGATTTTACTTGAAAAGAAAACATATATATCACATTTGATAACCCTATTTTAATAGTCAACAACTAAAAGAATTAATGCCATATTCATTGTATGCTCTTGTCTTTCATTATTCGGCATGGAACAAGACGTCTACTTCATTTGAAAATAGCAGGTGATACAAACAGTCCAAGGAACCTATCCATTAAAAACATAATTTTTATAATTTTTTATAAATTTTCTTTTTTAATCCATAAAATTAAAAAAATTTATAAAAATTTAACAACATCATGAAAATTTACTTTTAAATAAATTAATATATTTATATAATATTACCTCTCAAATAAAATTAATTTCAAGTAAAAAAATATATAAAAAAATAAATTATTTTAAATTAAGTTAACTTAAATTAAAACGAATTGCCTATAAGACAATTATGACTGGCAAAGTTGTAAGCTTGTTAAAATCTGAATTAAAGTAAAATTTAATCAATAACTTCCACTCTTTTACCTGATTAAATTCAAACAACCTAAATGAATTGAAACATAAATAGTTTGATCTAGTTCTACACAGAAATCAAAAAGTGACTAACTAACATTAACGTAAATCCAATTAAACCCAACCTAACACCAACTCAAACAATAAGTAATACTCAACATGAAGGGAAAATGACAATCTATAACAGTTCATCAGGACAGACCGATCTGGACTATCAAAATGCAATAGGACCCCTCGAATTCCAATGGAGCTGAGTGCAATCAAGGGTCCAAATCAGCGTGCTATGATGATACACCATTAAGTTATCGAGACTTGGCATGAATCAATAAAAATCCAAAATCATGAAAACTTAATTAAACCCAAAACCTAAATAAGTTGTAACAACTCACCCATTTGTCATCCCTAATGAAAGGGAAGGCCGAGCCTAATTTTCTTTCTATTAAAACAAGTACTGTTAGTGTATTGCCAATCCATTTCTTGAATAGTTAACAATGCATTAAAAATATTTTTTTTATATATAGTAACTATTTGTTCAAGAGTGTATATTTATTTAATCAGTCTGAGAAATATTTTTTTTATAAAATGTAAAAATATTTTTTTAATTATTCATCTTTTTGCTTGGGTAAGAGAAAAAATTCATAAAAAATACTCATTCCATCCCAATTTTTTTATAACATTTATTATTAAGCAATTAATTTATGATTTTTTATTTTCAACATTTTAGTATATAAATGAAAAACCTTTATATATAAATGATAAATAAAGGCTTATAGTTTTTAAATATATCTTTTAAATTTTTTCTAACAAACATTAATATTAATAAATTTAAGCCAAACTATTAAAAAAATTAAATATTTCAAAGAATATCTCAAGTAATGGTATTAGGAGTAATAGTAGTTTGTTAGAAAAGGTGGAGGATTATAATCGCTCATTTCCCAAAACCTAGAAAGCTTCTAAGTTATATTAGCAATTGTTCTGCCTTGGTAAGGGTTAGGGGTGAGCATGGGTTGGGTAAACTCGAAACCGAAACCGAATCACCCCCATTTGGTTGGGTTGGGTTGGGTAAAAATTGATCATGGTTCTCGGGTTGGTTCCACATATAGGAGAACTGACGGTTTTTGGGTTGGTTCTGGTTCCATATGGAACCAACCCGAGGTGGAACCGAACCCGATATATATATATATAATAAAAATTATAGTATTACTAATATATCTACACACACACACACACACACACACACACATATTTCTTTGAAGTATTATGATTGTTATTTTATGTTTTTATATTAAACTCTTAAACTGATGTTCCAAATTGAAACAGTATGGAAGTTGTGGGATCATTTATGAAATTTCTCTATATTCACTTAAATCGCTTTGCTTCATAGACCCATAACTCCTAAGTCATTTTACTTTTGATCTTTTATTCCAGACTACTATTTACGACACAATTATGATATTTTTTATTTGAGTCATGCAAAATTAAAAATTTATGATATCGACATATTTTAGGTTTTGATATTGAAGAAGATAGTTTTAAAGGCTCAGTTTTCTATATTGAATATCATACCAATATTAGAATTACTAGAATGAAGTAAACTAGTTGAGATAAAAAATACTTCACAAGCAACTCTTTTGAACCATTTTTTGTAAGAACAACAATTTTAAACTCTTTTAAATGTATCTAAGTATATATATTTAAATATTAATTTAATTATATTATTATGTTGAATATGTCATAAAAACTGATTATGGATGTAGATTTCTTGAATTTTGGTGTTGTTATAGGTATATGGTATAAACCGAAAAACCCGAGAACTAGAACCGAAAAACCCAGAACCATGGTTCTGGTTCTGTTCTCGGTTCTCAGTTCTTCTGATCTGTTTGGTAGAAAAATTTTGGAACCGAGGCCATTTTTGGTTGGTTCGGTTCCACCATAAAACCGAACCAACCCGACCCATGCTGACCCCTAGTAAGGGCTACATTCGGACCACTTTCGAATCAGATGCCCTTTCTTACCTTTTTGCTAAAATAGCGGAACCTAAATGATGATTAAGTAGATAGCAAAATGAAAATAATATATCTTTAGAAAATGGAAAATCAGACTGACATGATTCTAGGAGTCAATTAATTTTTAATTTAAGTTAATTAATTTAAAAAAATAATTTATTTTTAATTTTTAGATCTTTTTTATCTAAATTTAATTTTATTTAAAATTTAAATATTATATAAGTGTAATAATTCATTGAAAATATTGAGCCAATTCACTTTTTAACTTAAGTCAATTGACTTGTTCCTCCTTTTTACTTTTACTATTTTTTTACCTAAAACCCAATTTTTTTTGAAAGCCAATGTTATTTAGATGCAATAATCCATTTGAAAAATAAATTTTCATGATATTGTTAAATTTTTTATGAATTTTTTTTTTTTAAGGCCTTAAACTAGAAAAATTCAGTAAAAATTTTTTTTAATAAGATTATAAAAATAATATCTGTCAATGGATTATTTGAACTACATAACATTGGCTTTTAATTAAAATTATTTCTGAGTAAAAAAGACATAAGAATAAAAATAAGTCATTTTGTAGTCAATTGACTTAAGTTAAAACGGAATGGAGGATAATTTTTAAAATCTCAATCTAAATTTCTATTCTATGATTTTTTTTAAGTTTTAGGCATTAAAAAGAAAAATTCATAAAAAATTTTAATAACATCATGAAAATGTTTTTTTACTTTCGAATGAATTATTGTATCTTGTATAATATTGACTTTCAAATTACATTGGTTTCAAGTAAAAAAATATATAAAGATAAAAATAAAATGTTTTTAAATAAATTGACTTAAATTAAAAAAGGAGCCAGGTGTGCTAGATAATGGCGGATTGGGCAAATTTTCAACTTCCAATTGAACAAAGAGAGCATATAGGGAACCTGAAAATATGAAAAGAAAAAGTCCAGCCTTCCCTAAGTGTGCATTTACATCGTAGTTGTTAAAAT